>VMDR010033189.1:0-10748 GCA_007922815.1 Macrotus californicus
GTACCACCCCACAGCGTTTTTCAGCGGCTGAAAATGCGCACGGGGTGGTAGCCCGGCGGCGGCCCTGACCGCAGCGTGGATCGCCGGGCCCTGGCCTGCGGAGCCTGCCGAGTCCCCGCGAGTGCCCGGGGAGCCTGCTCCAACCGCCCCGTTTTTGCTGCGGGCCGGGGCACCATACCACCCGACAGCGTTTTTCAGCGGCTGAAAGTGCGCACAGGGTAATGACCCCGCGGCGGCCCTGCCCGCAGCGGAGGTCGCCGGCCCCCGGCCTGCGGAGCCTGCCGGGGACCCGCGAGTGCACCGGGAGCTTGCTCCATCCGCCCCGTTTTTGCTGCGGGCCGGGGTACCATACCACCCCACAGCGTTTTTCAGCGGCTGAAAATGCGCCCGGGGTGGTTCCTCAAAGAGGTCCCTACCCGCAGCATAGGTCCACGAACCCCAGGCTGCGGAGCCTGCCGGGGCCCCGCGAGTGCACCGGGAGCCTGCCCCAACCTCCCTGGTCCTGCTGGGGGCTGGGGTGCCGTACCACCCCACAGCGTTTTTCAGCAGCTAAAAATGCGCACGGGGTGGTAGCCCGGCGGCGGACCTGTACGCAGCCCAGTTCGCCGGCCCCCGGCCTGTGGAGCCTGCCGAGGCCCCGAGAGTGCTTGGGGAGCCTGCTCCAACCACCCAGTTTTTGCTGCGGGCCTGGGCACCATACCACCCCACAGCGTTTTTCATCGGCTGAAAATGCGCCCGGGGTGGTTCCTCGAAGAGGGCCCTACCCGCAGCGCAGGTCCACGAACCCCGGGCTGCGGAGTTTGCCGGGGCCCCGCGAGTGCGCCGGGAGCCTGCCCCAACCTTACCGGTCCTGCTGGGGGCCGGGGTACCATAGCACCCCACAGCGTTTTTCAGCGGCTGAAAAAGCGCACGGGGTGGTGGCCCAGCAGCGGCCCTGCCCACAGCGCAGGTCGCCGGCCCCCGGGCTGCGGAGCCTGCCGGGGCCCCGCGAGTGCACCGGTAGCCTGCCCCAACCGCCCCGGTCCAGCTGGGGGCCGGGGTGCCGTACCACCCCACAGCGTTTTTCAGCGGCTGAAAATGCGCCCGGGGTGGTTCCTCGAAGAGGGCCCTACCCGCAGCGCAGGTCCATGAACCCCGGGCTGCGGAGCCTGCCGGGACCCCGCGAGTTCTAGGGAGCGTTCCCCAACCGCCCCGGTCCTGATGTTGGCCGGAGTGCCGGACAACTCCACAACGTTTTTCAGCGGCTGGAAATGCGCACAAGGTGGTGGCCCCGCGGCTGCCCTGCCTGCAGCGCAGGTCGCCGGCCCCCGGCCTGCAGAGCCTGTCGGGGCCCTACGAGTGCACCGAGAGCCTGCCCCAAACGCCCCGATCCTGCTGGGGGCCGGGGTGCCATTCCACCCCACAGCGTTTTTCAGCGGCTGAACATGGGCACGGGGTGGTGGCCCCGCAGCGGCCCTCCCTGCAGCGCAGGTCGCCGGACCCCGGCCTGCGGAGCCTGCCGGGGCCCCGCGAGTGTGCCGGGAGCCAGCCCCAACCGCCCCGGTCCTGCTGGGGTACGGGGTACCATACCACCCCACAGCGTTTTTCAGCGGCTGAAAATGCGCTCGGGGTGGTTCTTCAAAGAGGTCCCTACCCGCAGCGTAGGTCCACGAACCCCGGGCTGCGGAGCCTGCCGGGGCCCCGCGAGTGCACCGGGAGCCTGCCCCAACCGACCCGATCCTGCTGGGGGCCGGGGTGCCGTACCACCCCACAGCGATTTTCAGCGGCTGAAAATGCGCACGGGGTGGTGGCCCCGCAACGGCCCTGCCCGCAGCGCAGGTCGCCGATTCCAGTCTGCAGAGCCTGCTGTGGCCCCGCGAGTGCACCGGGAAACTGCTCCAACCGCCCCGTTTTTGCTGCGGGCCAGGGCACCATACCACCCCACAGCGTTTTTCAGCGGCTGAAAATGCGCACGGGGTAGTTCCTCGAAGAGGGCCCTACCCGTGCGCAGGTCCACGAACCCCGTTCTGCGGAGCCTGCCGGGGCCCCGCGAGTTCCCGGGGAGCCTTCCCCCACCGCCTCGGTCCTACTGCGGGCCAAGATGCCGGACCACCCCACAGCGTTTTTCAGCGGCTAAAAATGCGCACAGGGTGGTGGCCTCGCGCCGGCCCTGCCTGCAGCGCAGGTCGCCGGCCTCGGCCTGCAGAGCCTGTCGGGGCTCCGCGAGTGCTCCGGGAGCTTGCCCCAACCTCCCCGGTTCTGCTGGGAGCCGGGGTGCCGTAACACCCCACAGCGTTTTTCAGCGGCTGAAAATGTGCACGGAGTGGCGGCCCGGCAGCGGCCCTGTCCGCAGCGCAAGTCGCCAGCCCCCGGCCTGCGGAGCCTGCCGGTGACCTGCGAGTGCACCGAGAGCCTGCCCCAACCGCCCTGATCCTGATGGGGGCCAGGGTGCCGTACCAACCAACAGCGATTTTCAGCGGCTGAAAATGCGAACGGGGTGGTGGCCCCGCGGCGGCCCTGCCCGCAGCGCAGGACGCCGGCCTCCGGCCTGCGGAACCTGCCGGAATCCCGCGAGTGCACCGGGAGCCTGCCCCAACCGCCCCGGTCCTGCGGTGGCCAAGGTGCCGTACCACCCCACAGCGTTTTTCAGCGGCTGAAAATCCGCACGGGGTGGTGTCCCGGCAGCGGCCCTGTCCACAGCGCAGGTCGCCGACCCCGGCCTGCGGAGCCTGCCGCGGCCCCGCGAGTGCACCGGGAGCCTTCCCCAACCGCCCCATTTTTGCTGCGGGCCGGGGCACCATACCACCCCACAACGTTTTTCAGTGGCTGAAAATGCGCCCGGGGTGGTTCCTCGAAGAGGGCCCTACCCGCAGCGCAGGTCTACGAACCCAGGGCTGCGGAGCTCGCCGGGGCCCCGCGAGTGCGCCGGGAGCCTGCCCCAACCGCCCCGGTCCTGCTGGGGGCCGGGGTACCATAACACCCCACAGCGTTTTTCAGCGGCTGAATTTGCGCACGGGGTGGTGGCCCGGCACCGGCCCTGTCCGCAGCGCAGGTCGTCGGCCCCCGGCCTGCGGAGCCTGCCGGGGCCCCGCGAGTGCACCGGGAGCCATCCCCAACCGCCCCGGTCCTGCTGGGGGCTGCGGTGCTGTACCACCCCACAACGTTTTTCAGCAGCTGAAAATGCGAACGGGGGGGTGGCCTCGCGGCGGCCCTGCCCGCAATGCAGTTCGCCGGCCCCGGCCTGCGGAGCCTGCCGGGGCCCCGCGAGTGCACCGGGAGCCTGCCCCAACCGCCCCGGTCCTGCTGTGGGCCCGGGCACCATACCACCCCACAGTGTTTTTCAGTGGCTGAAAATGCGCCCGGGGTGGTTCCTCGAAGAGGGCCCTACCTGCAGCGCAGGTCTACGAACCCAGGGCTGCGGAGCTCGCCGGGGCCCCGCGAGTGCACCGGGAGCCTGCCCCAACCGCCCCGGTCCTGCTGTGGGCCGGGGTGCCCTACCACCCCACAGCGTTTTTCAGCGGCTGAAAATGCGCCAGGGTGGTTCCTCGAAGAGGGCCCTACCCGCAGCGCAGGTCCACGAACCCCGGGTTGCGGAGACTGCCGGGGCCCCGCGAGTGCTCCGGGAGACTGCCCCAACCTCCCCGGTCCTGCTGGGGGCCGGGGTGCCGTACCACCCCACAGCGTTTTTCAGCGGCTGAAAATGCGCACGGGGTGGTGGCCTCGCGGCGGCCCTGCCTGCAGCGCATGTCGCCGGCACCCGGCCTGCGGAGCCTGCCGAGGCCCCACGAGCGCCCAGGGAGGCTGATCCAACCGCTCCGTTTTGCTGCGAGCCGGGGCACCATACCACCCCACAGCGTTTTTCAGCGGGTGAAAATGCGCACGGGGTGGTGGCCCCGCGGCGGCCCTGCCTGCAGCGCAGGTCGCCGGCCCCCGGCCTTCAGAGCCTGTCGGGGCCCCGCGAGTGCTCCGGGAACTTGCACCAACCTCCCCGGTCCAGTTGGGAGCCGGGGTGCCGTATAACCCCACAGCGTTTTTCAGCGGCTGAAAATGCGCACGGGGTGGTGGCCCCGCGGCGGCCCTACCCGCAGCGCAGGTCACCGGCCCCGGGCCTGCGGAGCCTGCCGGGGCCCCACGAGTGCAACGGGAGCCTGCCCTTACCACCCCGGTCCTGCTGGGGGCCGGGGTGCCGTACCAGCCCACAGCGTTTTAAAGCAAATGAAAATGCGCACGGGGTGGTGGCCCCGCGGCTGCCCTGCCTGCAGCGCAGGTCGCCAGCCCCCGGCCTGCGGAGCCTGCCGGGGCCTTGCGAGGGCACCGGGAGCCTACTCCAACCGCCCCGTTTTTGCTGCGGGCCGGGGCACCATACCACCCCACAGCGTTTTTCAGCGGCTGAAAATGCTCACGGGGTGGTGGCCCGGCAGCGGCCCTGTCCGCAGCGCAGGTCGCCGGCCCCCGGCCTGCGGAGCCTACCGGGGCCCTGCGAGTGCACACAGAGCCTACCCCAACCTCCCCGGTCCTGCTGGGGGCCGGGATGCCGTACTACCCCACAGCGTTTTTCAGCGGCTGAAAATGCGCACGGGGTGGTGACCCGGCAGTGGCCCTGTCCGCAGCGCAGTTCGCCGGCCCCCGGCCTGCGGAGCCTGCCGGGGCCTTGCGAGGGCACCGGGAGCCTACTCCAACCGCCCCGTTTTTGCTGCGGGCCGGGGCACCATACCACCCCACAGCGTTGTTCAAGGGCTGAAAATGCGCACGGGGTGGTGGCCCCGCGGCGGCCCTGCCTGCAGCGCAGGTCGCCGGCCCCCGGCCTTCAGAGCGTGTCAGGGTCCTGCGAGTGCTCCGGGAGCTTGCCCCAACCTGCCCGGTCCAGTTGGGAGCCGGGGTGCCGTATAACCCCACAGCGTTTTTCAGCGGCTGAAAATGCACACGGGGTGGTGGCCCCGCGGCGGCCCTACCCGCAGCGCAGGTCGCCGGCCCCGGGCCTGCGGAGCCTGCCGGGGCCCCACGAGTGCAACGGGAGCCTGCCCTTACCGCCCCGGTCCTGCTGGGGGCCGGGGTACCATACCACCCAACAGCCTTTTTCAGCGGCTGAAAATGCGCATGGGCTGGTGACCCCGCGGCGGCCCTGCCTGCAGCGCAGGTCGCCGGGCCCCGGCCTGCGGAACCTGCCGGGGCCCCGCGAGTGCGCCGGGAGCCTGCCCCAACCGCCCCGTTTTTGCTGCGGGCTGGGGCACCATACCACCCCACAGCGTTTTTCATTGGCTGAAAATGCGCACGGGGTGGTTCCTCGAAGAGGGCCCTACCCGCAGCGCAGGTCCACGAACCCCGGGCTGCGGAGCCTGCCGGGTCCCCGCGAGTGCGCCGGGAGCATGCCCCAACCGCCCCGGTCCTCTGGTGGCCGGGGTACCATACCACCCCTCAGCGTTTTTCAGCGGCTGAAAATGCGCACGGGGTGGTGGCCCGGAGGCGGCCCTGCCCGCAGTGCAGGTCGCCGGCCCCCGGCCTGCCGAGTCTGTCGAGGCCCCGCGAGTGCCCGGGGAGCCTGCTCCAACAGCCCCGTTTTTGCTGCGGGCCGGGGCACCATACCACCCCACAGCGTTTTTCAGCGGCTGAAAATGCGCCCGGGGTGGTTCTTCGAAGAGGGCCCTACCCGCAGCGCAGGTCCACGAACCCCGGCCTGCGGAGCCTGCCGATGCCCCGTGCGTGCACCGGGAGCCTGCCCTAACCGCCCCGGTCTGCTGGGGGCCGGGGTGCCGTAACAGCCCACAGCGTTTTAAAGCAAATGAAAATGCTCACGGGGTGGTGGCCCCGCGACGGCCCTGCCTGCAGCGCAGGTCGCCGGCCCCCGGCCTGCGGAGTCTGTAGAGGCCCCGCGAGTGCCCGGGGATCCTGCTCCAACCGCCCCGTTTTTGCTGCGAGCCGGGGCACCATACCACCCCACAGCGTTTAAAAGGGGCTGAAAATGCGCCCGGGGTGTTTCCTTGAAGAGGGCCCTACCCGCAGCGCAGGTCGCCGGCTCCCGGGCTGCGGAGCCTGCCGGAGCCCCGCGAGTGCGCCGGGAGGCTGCCCCAACCGCCCCGGTCCTGCTGGGGGCCGGGGTGCCGTACCACCCCACAGCGTTGTTCAGCGGCTGGAAATGCGCACAAGGTGGTGGCCCCGCGGCTGCCCTGCCTGCAGCGCAGGTCGTCGGCCCCCGGCCTGCAGAGCCTGTCGGGGCCCTGCGAGTGCACCGAGAGCCTGACCCAACCGCCCCGATCCTGCTGGGGGCCGGGGTGCCGTTCCACCCCACAGCGATTTTCAGCAACTGAAAATGCGCACGGGGTGGTGGCCCGGCAGCGGCCCTGAGCGTAGCGCAGGTCGCCAGCCCACGGCCTGCGGAGCCGGCCGGGGCCCCGCGAGTACACCGGGAGCCTTCCCCAACCGCCCCGGTCCCGCTGGGGTCCGGGGTGCCGTACCACCCCTCAGCGTTTTTCAGCGGCTGAAAATGGGCACGCGGTGGTGGCCCCGCAGCGGCCCTCCCTGCAGCGCAGGTCGCCGGGCCCCGGCCTGCGGAGCCTGCCGGGGCCCCGCGAGTGTGCCGGGAGCCTGCCCCAACCGCCCCGGTCCTGCTGGGGTACGGGGTACCATACCACCCCACAGCGTTTTTCAGCGGCTGAAAATGCGCCCGGGGTGGTTCTTCAAAGAGGTCCCTACCCGCAGCGTAGGTCCACGAACCCCGGGCTGCGGAGCCTGCCGGGGCCCCGCGAGTGCACCGGGAGCCTGCCCCAACCGCCCCGATCCTGCTGGGGGCCGGGGTGCCGTACCACCCCACAGCGATTTTCAGCAGCTGAAAATGCGCACGGGTTGGTGGCCCCGCAACTGCCCTGCCCGCAGCGCAGGTCGCCGACTCCAGCCTGCAGAGCCTGCTGTGGCCCCGCGAGTGCACCGGGAAACTGCTCCAACCGCCCCGTTTTTGCTGCGGGCCGGGGCACCATACCACCCCACAGCGTTTTTCAGCGGCTGAAAATGCGCACGGGGTAGTTCCTCGAAGAGGGCCCTACCCGTGCGCAGGTCCACGAATCCCGTTCTGCGGAGCCTGCCGGGGCCCCGCGAGTTCCCGGGGAGCCTTCCCCAACCGCCCCGGTCCTACTGCGGGCCAAGGTGCCGGACCACCGCACAGCGTTTTTCAGCAGCTGAAAATGCGAACGGGGGGGTGGCCTCGCGGCGGCCCTGCCCGCAATGCAGTTCGCCGGCCCTGGCCTGCGGAGCCTGCCGGACCCCGCGAGTGCACCGGGAGCCTGCCCCAACCGCCCCGGTCCTGCTGGGGGCCGGGGTGCCCTACCACCCCACAGCGTTTTTCAGCGGCTGAAAATGCGCCAGGGTGGTTCCTCGAAGAGGGCCCTACCGGCAGCGCAGGTCCACGATCCCCGGGCTGCGGAGCCTGGCGGGGCCCCGCGAGTGCTCCGGGAGCCTGCCCCAAACTCCCCGGTCCTGCTGGGTGCCGGGGTGCCGTACCACCTCACAGCGTTTTTCAGCGGCTGAAAATGCGCACGGGGTGGTAGCCCGGCGACGGCCCTGACCGCAGCGCAGATAGCCGGGCCCCGGCCTGCGGAGCCTGCCGAGGCCCCGCGAGTGCCCGGGGAGCCTGCTCCAACCGCCCTGTTTTTGCTGCGGGCCAGGGCACCATACCACCCCACAGCGTTTTTCAGCGGGCTGAAAATGTGCAAGGGGTGGTGGCCCGGCAGCGGCCCCGCCCGCAGCGCAGGTCGGCGGCACCCGGCCTGCGGAGCTTGCCGGGGCCCCGCGAGTGCACCGGGAGCCTGCCCCAACCGCCCCGGTCCTGCTGGGGGCCGGGGTGCCGTACCACCCCACAGCGTTTTTCAGCGGCTGAAAATGCGCACGGGGTGGTGGACCGGCAGCGGCCCTGTCCGCAGCGCAGTTCGCCGGCACCCAGCCTACGGAGCCTGCCGTGGCCCTGCGAGTGCACCGGGAGCCTGCTTCAACCGCCTCGGTCCTGCTGGGGGCGGGGGTGCCCTACCACCCCACAGCGTTTTTCAACGGCTGAAAATGCGCACGGGGTGGTGGCCCAGCGGCGGCCCTGCCCGCAGCGCAGGACGCCGTCCCCCGGTCTGCGGAGCCTGCCGGGGACCCGCGGGTGCCCGGGAGCCTTCCACAACCGCCCTGGTCCTGCTGCGGGCCGGGGTGCCGGACCCCCCACAGCGTTTTTCATCGGCTGAAAATGCGCACGGGGTGGTGGCCCCGCAGCGGCCCTGCCCGCAGCGCAGGTCGCCGGCCCCCGGCCTGCGGAGCCTGCCGGGGCCCCGCGAGTGCACCGGGAGCCTGCCCCAACCTCCCCGGTCCTGCTGGGGGCCAGGGTGCCGTACCACCCCACAGCGTTTTTCAGCGGGTGAAAATGCGCACGGGGTTGTAGCCCGGCGGCGGCCGTGACTGTAGCGCAGGTCGCCGGCCCCCGGCCTGCGGAGCCAGCCGGGGCCCCGCGAGTGCACCGGGAGCCTGCCCCATTCGCCCCGGTCCTGCTGGGCGCCGTGGTGCCGTTCCACCCCACAGCGTTGTTCAACGGCTGAAAATGCGCACGGGTTGGTGGCCCAACGGCGGCCCTGCCTGCAGCGCAGGACGCCGTCCCCCGGTCTGCGGAGCCTGACAGGGCCCCGCCAATGCCCGGGGAGCCTTTCCCAACCGCCCTGGTCCTGCTGCGGGCCGGGGTGCCGGACCCCCCACAGCGTTTTTCAGCGGCTGAAAATGCGCACGGGGTGGCGGCCCATGAGCGTCCCTGCCCGCAGCGCAGGTCGGCGGCCCCCGGCCTGCGGAGCCTGCCGGGGCCCCGCGAGTGCACCGGGAGCCTACCCCAACCTCCCCGGTCCTGCTGGGGGCCGGGGTGTTGTATAACCCCACAGCGTTTTTCACCGGCTGAAAATGCACACGGGGTGGTGACCCAGCGGCGGCCCTGCCCGCAGCGCAGGTCGCCGGCCCCCGGCCTGCGGAGCCTGCCGGGGCTCCGCGAGTGCACCAGGAGCCTGCTCCAACCGCCCTGTTTTTGCTGCGTGCCGGGGCTCCATACCATCCCACAGCGTTTTTCAGCGGCTGAAAATGCGCACGGGGTGGTTCCTCGAACAGGGCCCTACCCACAGCGCAGGTTCACGAACCCCGGGCTGCGGAGACTGCCGGGTCTCCGCGAGTGCTCCGGGAGCCTGCCCCAACCTCCCCGGTCCTGCTGGGAGCCGGGGTGCCGAACCACCTCACAGCGTTTTTCAGCGGCTGAAAATGCGCACGGGGTAGTAGCCGGGCGGCGGCCCTGACCGCAGCGCAGGTAGCAGGCCCCCGGCCTGCGGAGCCTGCCGTGGCCCCGCGAGTGCACCGGGAGCCTGCCCCAACCGCCCCGGTCCTGCTGGGGGCCGGGGAGCCCTACCACCCCACAGCGTTGTTCAACGGCTGAAAATGCGCACGGGGTGGAGGCCCAGCGGCGGCCCTGCCCGCAGCGCAGGTCGCCGGCCCCCGGCCTGCGGAGCCTGCCGGGGCCTTGCGAGGGCACCGGGAGCCTGCTCCAACCGCCCCGTTTTTGCTGCGGGCCGGGGCACCATACCACCCCACAGCGTTTTTCAGCGGTTGAAAATGCTCACGGGGTGGTGGCCCGGCAGCGGCCCTGTCCGCAGCGCAGGTCGCCGGCCCCCGGCCTGCTTAGCCTACCGGGGCCCTGCGAGTGCACCCAGAGCCTACCCCAACCTCCCCGGTCCTGCTGGGGGCCGGGGGGCCGTACCACCCCACAGCGTTTTTCAGCGGCTGAAAATGCGCACGGGGTGGTGACCCGGCAGTGGACCTGTCCGCAGCGCAGTTCGCCGGTCCCCGGCCTGCGGAGCCTGCCGTGGCCCTGCGAGTGCACCGGGAGCCTGCCCCAACCGCCCCGGTCCTGCTGGGGGCCGGGGTGCCCTACCAGCCCACAGCGTTGTTCAACGGCTGAAAATGCGCACTGGGTGGTGGCCCAGTGGCGGCCCTGCCCGCATCGCAGGACGCCGTCCCCCGGTCTGCGGAGCCTGCCGGATCCCGCGGGTGCCCAGGGAGCCTTCCACAACCGCCCTGGTCCTGCTGCGGGCCGGGGTGCCGGACCCCCCACAGCGTTTTTCAGCGGGTGAAAATGCGCACGGGGTGGTGGCCCCGCGGCGGCCCTGCCTGCAGCGCAGGTCGCCGGCCCCCGGCCTTCAGAGCCTGTCGGGGCCCCGCGAGTGCTCCGGGAGCTTGCCCCAACCTGCCCGGTCCAGTTGGGAGCCGGGGTGCCGTATAACCCCACAGCGTTTTTCAGCGGCTGAAAATGCACACGGGGTGGTGGCCCCGCGGCGGCCCTACCCGCAGCGCAGGTCGCCGGCCCCGGGCCTGCGGAGTCTGCCGGGGCACCACGAGTGCAACGGGAGCCTGCCCTTACCGTCCCGGTCCTGCTGGGGGCCGGGGTACCATACCACCGAACAGCGTTTTTCAGCGGCTGAAAATGCGCATGGGGTGGTGACCCCGCGGCGGCCCTGCTTGCAGCGCAGGTCGCCGGGCCCCGGCCTGCGGAACCTGCCGGGGCCCCGCGAGTGCGCTGGGAGCCTGCTCCAACCGCCCCGTTTTTGCTGCGGGCTGGGGCACCATACCACCCCACAGCGTTTTTCAACGGCTGAAAATGCGCACGGGGTGGTTCCTCGAAGAGGGCCCTACCCGCAGCGCAGGTCCACGAACCCCGGGCTGCGGAGCCTGCCGGGTCCCCGTGAGTGCGCCGGGAGCATGCCCCAACCGCCCCGGTC
>VMDR010033190.1:0-11442 GCA_007922815.1 Macrotus californicus
TATTTGTCATTGGAGGTACACTAGAAAAATGAATTCAGTATTTAAAGCCAAAGGAAAATAAAATTGGGCATTTCTACTCTCCCTGCATAATATTTTGATTAGTGTAGAAAAATAAATCCATACTATATAAACAATGTATTTTGATTGCCTTCCCATCCCTAAAATATATTTATAAACTATTTACATGTACTACTATATTAATAAAATATATGCATAATAAAACAAGTACAAATTAATACAATGCTATAAAAAATAAGAGGGCCAGTGTCTTCTTTCCACATCCAAATGATCTTCTTGAATACTTACTCTTTGAATACCACAGATCTTGACATATATCTGCACAAGTAATAATACTCTAAACAATAGTTCCCAAACTGTGGCGCTTGTTAAGAAGCTTTAAAAGAATTCTGGCTCTAGCTGCTTTTCAATTGTCTAAGTTTTATTCCAGTGCTGGAGAGCAAAGTTTGAGAACAACTGCTCTGCTCTAGGCTGTAATTTATTTTCTTTGTTCCTGCAAAATTCTACAATGTCAAAGCAGTGAATTGTGGAAAATGTTATATAGATATATCTTAAACGTTTCATATTAACTTGTCAATCTTTTGATGCAGAGCCAAATAAGGCCTTTTCTGTGAAAGAGGAACTATTGGCTATGGGTCTATGTAAACCACATAAAACAGTATGGCTTCCAGCTTTGCTTTATTTAAAAAGAAAACTTAAACCCTTAAAAAGCAATTTGAAGGCATACTCCTTTACATTTTCATTATTTTTGTTAACACTTTAACTGTTTAGAGCAATTTTCTTTAGTGAGTCAACTTCATTGTCTTTCAAAGAATCTGAATTTTCAATCTTAAGGAATCCATAAAAATACTACAATAAAAAATACAGGATCAATATAGAAAAATCAATTGTACTTATACAGGCTAACAATGAGCAATACAAAAGCTCAAGTTTTCATAGGCTGAATTTCTGTATTAGAATTTCATTCAATTATTTCATTTGGGTACCTTTTATGCCCTACTATATGCCAGGTCCTGTTAGAGAAAATGCAGACGTAATACTGAACAAAATAGATGATCTACTATGTTGTCAATAAAGTTTATAGTCTGGAGCAAAAACAAATAATGAACCAAATAATCAAATATATAATATGCATGGTAGTTGTATGTAGTGATGTGCAGCTATTCTTTTTCATTGTTCTGGATATAATGTATTTATTTATCCCCTTAATTACTATAATGTTGTATTTTTTAATTATATTTAATTTATTGTACTATTATATTGGCCCAAATTTTTCCCCTTTGTCTGCCTCCACCCAGGATCTACTACTCCCACAGGCAATGCCCCCATCATTATTCATGTCCATGGGGGTCATGCATGTAAGTTCTTTGGCTATTCCATTTCCTATACTGTATTTTACATCCCCACGGCTATTCTTTAACTACTTATTTGTACTTAATATCCTCACCTCATCACCCACTCCCCTACACCACTTCCCATCTGGCAATCATCAAAATGCTCGCTGTACCATGATTCTGTCTCTGTTCATGTTTGCTTAGTTTGTTTCTTAGATTCAATTGTTGATAGAAATATATTTATTGCCATTTTATTGTTAATAGTTTTGACCTTTTCTTCAATAAATCCCAGTAACATTTCATATAATAATGATTTTGGTGATTATGAACTCCTTTAGTTTTTCCTTGCAATGGAAGCTCTTTGTCTGACCTTTGATTCTAAATGACAGCTCTGCTGGGTACAGCAATCTTGGCTATAGGCCGCTGCTTTACAAGACTATGAATATTTCTTGCCAAATCCTTCTAGCCTTCAAAGTTTCTGTAGAAAAGTCAGCTGACAGTCTTATGGGAAATCCCCTGTAAGTAAGTAACAGCCTTTCTCTTGCTGCTTTTAAGATTCTGTCTTTATCTTTAACCTTTGGCATTTTAATTATGATATGTCTAGGAGTGGGCCTATTTGCATCCATCTTGTTTGGGACTCTCTGTACTTGCTAGACTTGCATGTCTATTTCCTTTACAAAATTAGGAAAGTTTTCTTTCATTATTTTTCAGATGGATTTCCAATTTCTTGCTCTTGCTCTTCTCCTGGCACACCTGTGATGTGAATGTTGGAATGCTTCAAGTTATCCCAGAGGCAGCTTACACTATGCTCATTTTTGGGGGGTTTCTTGTTCATCTTGTTGTTGTGATTGATTGTTTTTTTTGCTTCCTTATGTTCCAAATTCTTGGCTTCATCCACTTTACTTTTGTTTCCCTGTAAGTTGTTCTCTCTTTCCTTTATTTTTGACTGGATCATTTTATGCTATTGAGGTCCTAATTTCCTTGAGCATCCTCATAACCAGTGTTTTGAACTCTGCATCTGATAGACTGTTTATCTCCATTTGTTTAGTTCTTTTCTAGAGTTTTCATCTCTTGTTTCATTTGGGCCATGTTCCTTGTCTCCTCATTTTGGCAGGCCCCTCTGTGTGTTTCTATATTAGGCAGAGCTGCTAGGATTCCTTGTCTTGGTAATGTGGCCTAATGTAGTAGGTGTCCTGTAGGGTCCAGTGGCACAGCCTCCCCTATCACCCAAGCTGGTACTCGAGGTGTGCCCTGCATGTGGGCTGAGTAAAACCTCCTATCATTGAGCCTTGGTTTATGTTGGCAGGTCAATGGGAGGGATTTACCCAGGCCATTCGGCTGCAAAGACTGCCTGTGACCACTGAAAACCAACCTCTGCCCTTTGTGGAGGATCAGCTATGCAGGGGTAGGATGGTGGTACTCTGACATGGTCTGTAGCTGTCCGTGGATATGTAGGCTGTAGTGTTTCCCAAGTGGTGCAGGCCAAGGTCCACCCCCACCTGTGTTCTGCCTGAGGCCACCCTGTCTGC
This sequence comes from Macrotus californicus, assembly GCA_007922815.1. Taxonomy (NCBI): domain Eukaryota; kingdom Metazoa; phylum Chordata; class Mammalia; order Chiroptera; family Phyllostomidae; genus Macrotus; species Macrotus californicus. Next base: position 2,882 of record VMDR010033190.1, read on the forward strand.
GCTATAAAGCAATCTGAGATGGCTGTTACTTGTGCTGGAGTTGTAGATTCCAAGGCAAAGCCAAGCTGTGAATCTAGGCTGGTTGCTTCTAGTGCTGTGCTTGAGGTCACGGAGTACAAGGTATGGAGGCTTGGGGCTTGCTTAGGCCAGCTGTTGCTTGTGTGATAGGATTGAGGAAGTTGTAAAGCATGAGCCAAGATCAGGCATAGATATGGAAAAGCCACAGTTAACAGATTGGGTGGGCCCATTAATTCAGTGGGGTTGAGCCTCAGGGATTCAAGAAGACAGAGCAAATCATGTCAGCCAGGAGACAGAGTGTCAGATATGGCCCCTAACTGTCAGCTCTGTGGATCTTTTGGGGGAGGGCTCAAATAGGGAAAAATGGTCTCTGCCCACTTTCTGCCTGGGAGAAAGCTGTCCTTCAGTCTTGCCTTGATGCCAGACAATTCAGTTTCACCCTTTATGCCACTGGTCCCCTTCAAGATGCTATCCTGGTGCTGGAGCTCAGAGGGAATGAGTCCATAAGTCCAAGTGTGGGTTCTTTAAGAGAAACTGCTGGGACTACAGAAGTTTTGTCCACTGACTCAATCCCTGCTGCTCTTTGCAGCCAGAAGTTATTGGGACTCTTCTTCCTGGCACTTGAACCCTTGGCTGGGGGACCTGGAGTGAGGCAGGGACTACTTGCTCCAGAGATATCCCTCCCACATTTTAAAAAATATCTTTATTGTATTTTTTCCATTAACATTTAGTCCTGTTATACTACTCTCCCCCCAGCAATCACCACACTGTTGTCCATATCTGTAAGTCCTTTTTTCCTTTTTGCTTAATCCTTCCACCCTCTTGCTCCCCTCGACTAGCTGTCATCTGCTCTCCATCTATGAGTCTGTCTCTTTTGCTTGTTAGTTCAGTTTGTTTATTAGATTCCACATGAGTGAAATCATATGGTATATGTATTTCTCAGACTCTCTTACTTCACTTAGCATAATGTTCTCCATGTCCATTCATATTGTTGCAAAGGATAAAATTTTCTTTTTTTTTATGGCTAAGTGACATTCCATTGTATAAATGTCCCATAATTGTTTTATCCACTTATCTACTGATAGAACCTTGGGCTGCTTCCATATCTTAGCAATTGTAAATAATGCTGCAATGAACATATGGGTGCTTATGTTCCTTTGAATTAGTGTTTTGGGTTCCTTTAGATATATTTCCAGAAGTAGGATTCCTGGGTTGAAAGGCAGATCCATTTTTAATTTTTTGAGGTATCTCCATACTGCTTTCCACAGTGGCTGCACCAGTCTGCATTCCCACCAACAGTTCAAAAGGGTGCCCCTTTGTCCACATCCATGCCAGCACTTGCTGCTTTTGATTTATTGATGACAGCCACTCTGACAGGAGTGAGATAGTATCTCATTGTAGTTTTTATTTGTACTTGTCTGATGATTAGTGATGTTGAGCATCTTTTCATATGTCTATTAGACATGTGTATGTCCCCTTTGGAGAAATGTCTATTCAGGTCCTTTGCCCATTTTTAATTGGATTGTTTGATTTTCTTAGTGTTGAGTTTTATAAGTTCTTTATGAATTTTGGATATTAACTCCTAATCAGATGTATTGGCAAATATGTTTTCCCATTCTGTGGGTTGTCTATTTATTATGTTGACGATTTCCTTTGCTGTGCAAACACTTTTTAGTTTGATGAAGTCCCATTTGTTTACTTTTTCTTTTGTTTCCCTTGCCTGGAGATATAACTGATAAAAAATTTCTACGAGCAATGTCCCAAATTTTGCTGCTTATGTTTTCAGGTCTAACAGTTAAGTCTTTAATCCACTTTGAGTTCATTCTTGTGTGTGGTGTAAGAAGGTGGTCTAGTTTCATTTTTTTGCATGTATCTGTCCAATTTCCCTAACACCATTTGTTGAATAAACTATTTTTAGTCCATTGTATGTGCTTGCTCTCTCTGTTGAATATTAATTGACTATAAAGGTGTGGGTTTATTTCTGGACTCCCAACATTGATCTATGTGTGTGTTTTATGCCAGTACCAGGCTGTTTTGATTACTATGGCCTTGTAGTATAGTTTGATATTAGGTAGTGTGATTTCTCAAACTTTGTTCTTCTTTCTCAGGATGCTTTTGCTATGCAGGGTTGTTTGTGGTTCCATATAAATTTTTGAAATATTGGTTCTAGTTCTGTGAAATATATCATTGGAATCTTGATAGGAACTGCATTCAATCTATAGATTGCTTTGGGTAGTATGGACATTTTAATGATGTTAATTCTTCCTATTCATGAACATGGTATGTGCTTCCAATTATTTCTATCTTCTTCAACTTCTTTCTTCAGTGTCTTATAATTTTCCAAGTACAGGTCTTTTATATCCTTGACTAGGTTTATTCCTAGGTATTTTATTCTTTTTGAGCAATTGTAAATGGGATTCTCTTAATTTTCCTGTTAGTTCATTATTGGCATATAATAATGCAACTGATTTCTGAATATTAATTTTGTATCCTGCTACTCTGCTGAATTCATTTATCAGTTCTAGTAGTTTCTTAGTGGAATCTTTGGAGTTTTCTATGTATAGTATCATGTCTTCTGCAAATAATTTGGATGCCTTTATTTCTTCTTCTTGTCTGATTACTGTGGCTAGGACTTCCAGTGCTATGTTGAATAAGAAAGGTAAAGCTGACATCCCTTTCTTGTACCTGATATTAAGGGGAGCACATGTAGTTTTTGCCCATTGATGCTAGCACTGGGTTTGCCATATATGGTCTTTGCTATGTTTAGGTATGTTCCTTCTATTCCCACTTTGTTGAGTGTTTTGATCATAAATGTGTGCTGGATTTCATCAAAAGGTTTTCTGCATCTATTGATATGGTCATGTTTTTTGTCCTTCATTTTGCTTATGTGGTGAATCATATGTACTGATTCGCAAATGTTATACCAACCTTGCATTCCTGGAATAAATCCCACATAATCATGGTGTATGGTTTTGATGTATTGATTTATTGGGCTTCCTAATATTTTGTTGAGGATTTTAGCATTTATGGTCATCAGAGATATTAGTCTATAATTTTCTTTCTTTGTAGTGTCTTTATCTGGTTTTGGAATTAGGACAATGCTGGTCTCATAAAATGAGTTTGAGAGCCATCCATCCTCTTGAATTTTATGAAATAGGTTTAGAAGGAGAGGTATTACTTCTCAGAATGTTTGGTAAAATTCACCTATGAGGCCACCTGGTCCAGAGCTTATATTTGTTGGGAGTTTTTTTTATTTCAGCCTCAATTTCGCTAGGTATAATCTATCTATTCAGATTCTCTGATTCTTCATGATTTATTTTTGGAAGATATTATGTTTCTAGGAATTTATATATTTCATCCAGATTATCCACTTTGTTGGCATATAATTGTTCATAATATTTTCTTACAATACTTTGTATTTCGTTTGTATCAGTTGTTACTTCTCCTCTTTCATTTGATTTTATTTGGGTCCTTTCTCCTTTTTTCTTGATGAGTCTAGTTAAAGATTTGTCCATCTTGTTTATCATTTCAAAGAACAGCTCTTAGATTCATTGATTTTTTTGGTATCATTTTTTTAGACCCTATTTCATTTATTCCTGCTCTAATCTTTATTATTTCCTTTGTTCTACTCACTCTGGGTTTTGTTTGTTGTTCTTTTTTAAGTTCCTTTAAGTGTGAAGTTAGATTTTTTTATTTGAGCTTTTTCTTGTGTTTTGAGATAGGCTGGAAATGCCATGAATTTCCTTCTCAGGATTGCTTTCCCTGTGTCCCACAGATTTTGGGTTGTTGTGTCCTCATTATTATTTGTTTCAAGGTATCTTTTCATTTCTTCCTTGATCTCGTTGTTGACACATTCATTGTTTAATAACATGTTATTTGGCTTCCAAGCCTTTGTGTGTTTTTCTGTATTCTTCTTGTGATTGATTTCTAGTTTCATAGCATTGTGGTCAGAGAAGATGCTTGATGTGATTTCAATTATCTTAAATTTACTGAGACTTCTTTCGGGTCCCAACATGTGGTCTATCCTAGAAAACATTCCATGTGCATTTGAAAAGTAGACATATTCTGCTGCTTTGGGGTAAATACTCTGAAGATGTCAATTAAATCCATTTGATCTAGTGTATTGTTAAGGCCACTGTCTCCTCGTTGAATTTATTATACTGGGAAGATCTATCCACTGAATTTGAAGGGTGTTTTGCTTTTTAAGAATATTGTATTGATTATGCTATTACAGTTGTCCCATTTTTTTTCTCCCCTTAATCTCCCTCCACTCTGTACCCCCCCTTCCTCCAGCATTCCCTCACCTTAGTTCATGTCCATGGGTCACACATATAAGTTCTCTGAATTCTCCATTTCCTATACTATTCTAAATCTGCCCCTATCTATTTGATATGTACCAATTATACTCCTTATTCCCTGTACCTTTTCTCCCATTCTCCCTTCTCCCCCTCCCTGCTGATAACATTCCATGGGATCTCCATTTCTATGATTCTGATCCTGTTTTAGTTGTTTCCTTAGTTTTTGGGGTTTTTTTTAGGTTCAGTTGTTGATAGTTATGAGTTTACTGTCATTTTACTGTTCTTAGTTTTGATCTTTTCCTTAAGTAAGTCCTTTTAACATTACCTATAATAAGGACTTGGTTATGATGAACTCCTTTAACTTTACCTTATCTGGGAAACACTTTATCTGGCCTTCCATTCTAAATTATAGCTTTGGTAGATAAAGTAATCTTGGATGTAGGCCCTTGCTTTTCATGACTTTTAATACTTTCCAGCCCCTTTCTTGCCTGTAGGATTTCTTTTGAGAAATTGGCTGATGCTCTTATGGGAACTCCTTTGTAGATAATCCTCTTCTTTTCTCTTGTTGCTTTTAGGATTCTCTCCTTATCTTTAATCTTGGGTAATTTAATTATGATGTGTCTTGGTGTGTTCCACCTTGGGTCCAACTTCTTTGGGACTCTCTGAGCTTCCTGGACTTGCATGTCTAGTTCCTTCGCCAGACTGGGAAAGTTTCATTATTTTTTCAAAAGTTTTTAACTTCTTCCTCTTCCTCTTCTCCTTCTGGCAACCCTTCAGATATTGGAATGTTTAAAGTTGTCCCAGAGGTTCCTAAGCCTCTCCTTGTTTTTTATTTTTTATTTCTTGTTTCTTCATTATATTCTGGTTGAATGTTTATTTCTTCCTTCTGGTCCAAATCTTTGATATGAGTCCTGGTTTTCTTCCCTTCACTGTTGGTTCCCTTTATATTTTCCTTTATTTCAGATTGTATAACCTTCACTTCTTCCTTTATTTTGCGGCCAAACTCAATCACTTCTGTGAGCTCCTGATTACCAGTATTTTGAACTCTGCATCTGATAGGTTGGTTACCTCTTCCTCACTTACTTCTTTTTCTGGAACTTTCATTCGTTCTTTCATTTGGGTTCCTTTTCTTTGTCTTGGAGCACCAGTCTTGATGAAAGTTTCTTCTTTAACTTTTTGGTTGTCAGACTTCCAAATAGTTTGATTTTTCTGGCAGTTCCATTTTTTTAAAATTGTTTTTTGTCCTTCTTTTGGTTGTGTGAGGAAGTGAAGCATATCTGCGTATGCCTCCATCTTGGCTGGAAGTTCAATGGGGTATTCAAATCACCAACTACAAGACTATTTCTGATGACCTCTCCTTTTATGTCCATCAAGATTTGATTTACATATTAAGGTGCTCCCATGTTGGGTGCATAAATGTTTATTAGGGTTATATCCTCTTGTTGGATTGTTCCCTTCATCATTATGTAGTGTCCTCTTTGTGTCTTACTATGGGTTTTGTTTTAAAGTCTATTTTGTCAAGTATAAATACGGCTACCCCAGTTTTTTTTTCTTTTCCATTATAATGAAATACCTTTTTACAAGCCTTTTCTTTTAGTCTGCCTGTATCTTTTGATGTGAAATGGGCTTTTTGGAGGCAGCATATTTTAAGGGTCTCGTTTTCTTATCCATTCAGCTACCTTCTCTCTTTTGGTCAGAGCATTTAAACCATTTACATTTAAGGTGATTGATAGATAACATGTAGTGCTATTTTATTCTTAGACTGTTTTCCTCTGGCTTATTTTCCTTTCTCTTTTCCTTCTATTTTTTTTCTTAAAGCAAGACGTTTAACATTTGTTGCAGTACTGGTTTGTTATTAACAAACTCTTTTAGCTTTTCTTGTCTGGGAAGCTCCTTATCTCTCCTTCGATTTTAAATGATAGTGTTTATGGGTAAAGTAGTCTTGGTTGTAGATCCTTGCTTTTTATCACCTTGAATATTTCATTCCACTCCCTTCTAGACTCAAATATTTCTGTTGAGTAATCTGATGCCAGTCTAATTGGTGCTCCCTTGTAGATAAGTACCTGCTTTTCTCTTGTGGCTTTTGGGCTTCTCTCCCTGTCTTCAAGCCTTGTGATTTTAATTATGATGTGTCTTGGTGTAGGCCTCTTTCGGTCCAACTTGTTTGGGACTCTCTGAGCTTCCTGAACTTGTGCCACTTTTTCCTTCACCAGATTAGGGAAGTTTTCGGTCATTATTTCTTCAAATAGGTTCTCATTCCTTGCTCACGCTCTTCACCTTCTGGTATTCCCAAGATACAGATATTGTTACATTTTGTGTTGTCTAAAATGTTTCTTAAGCTCTCATTAAAAAATTTTCTTTTTATTTTTGCTGCTCTGCCTGGGTGTTTTTCTCCTACCTTGTCTTCCAAAACATTAATTCTATCCTCTGCATCATCTAACCTATTGTTTATTCCTTCCAATGTATTATTTATCTCAGATATTGCATTATTTCTGATTTGGCCTTTTTTATAGTTTCTATGTCTTTTTTCATGCTATTGAGTATCCTTATAATCATTACTCTAAACTCTCTATCTGATAATTGGTTGCCTCCATTTCATCTTGTTCTTCTGGATAATTCTCTTGCTCTTTCATTTGGGGTCTGTGTGTCTTCTCATTTTGGCTGCTTCTTTGTATTTCCAACTTTGATGTTAAATTAATCAGCTGCTAAGCAGCTCAGTTAATTTAATAAAGCTTGGATCAGCAGTCTGGCTTAAGAACCACAGGGTGTAGTAGGGCTATTGCTTCTTCTCAGGCTGATGCCACTTGGAGAAGAGTGCTTTGCCTGAGAAAGATTACTTCTGCAGTCTGGGGAATGACTCAGCATAGGGATCTTCGTAAATCACCCCAGAACCACCAGCCCCAGAATCTCCTCAAGCATCTCTAGTCCACTCTTCCCTTCCTCTGCTGAAAACCAGGGTAAGTGGCTGCAACTGAAATTTTGTGTCTCCAGTCATCTCTCCCTGGCAGACAGAAACCCTGCTGCTTTTCACAGCTGGATGTAACCTGGGTTCCTTTCCAGCTCTGGTGCTGTGGACTGGGGGGCCCAGCTTGGGGTTTAGACCCCCTATTTCTCAGGGGGAACTCCCTGACCTCTGAAATATCCATCTAGAACTTCGGCTGCCACCCATGAGAGTCCAGCCAGCCCTCTCATACTTCCACCATCCTCCCTACCAGTCACATTGTGGTGAAGTGATTTCTTCTGTTTATCTGTGGTTATAAGGCTTCTGTCCACCTAGTGTTCATTTGGTTTTTCTAATAAACCACTTTTTGAGGACCTGGCACTTTGATCTCTCTTTTGAGATGTATTTCTGAGTTATCTGCTGGGTGCTATTCCATTTTACTTGGAATATTCTATCCTCCTCATGAGTTTTTACCCGCAAGTGGATGTGGGACCAGCCCATCCCACATCTGAACCTCCTATCATAGTTGTCAGAATTCCATTCACCTCGATTTCTGACAGTTCTGAGTGATGGCTGTAAGGAGGGAGTTGCAATTTTGAAGTGGTTGTGCAAGGAGGTGAGTCATGTTTACCTATGCTGTCATCTTTACCATGTAATATATTTACTCATTCATCTTTGGATGGCTAAATTGTTTTCAGTTGGGGCTATGATAAATAAGTGCCATGTATATTCTTAAACATTTATCCCATTACACATATCAAGAATTTCTCTAGGGCAAGGGTCCCCATCACCCAGGCCATGGACCTGTACCAGTCTGTGGCCGTTAGGAACCAGACCGCACAGCAGGCGGTGAGCAGCAAGTTAGCAAAGCTTCGCTCAAATTAGTGCCTGGGCTCTGCCTCCTGTCTCCCCCACCACCCTGGTCCGTGGACAAACTGTATTCCATGAAACCAGTCTATGGTTCCAAAAAGGTTGGGGACCGCTGCTCTAGGGAATATGCCTTGTCAAATTTCTGAGTCTGAGAATACGCTTATCCTCAACTTTACTTGATAGTTCCAAGCTGCTTTCCAAAGTAGACAGGCAATTCAGCAGGGAATAAGAATTTTCAACACTGTATATCTTCCCCAAAATTTAGTATTGTCAGCATTTTAAATGTTAGCCATTCTGATGAGCAAATAGTGCTATCTCATTTTGCTTTTAATTTGCATTTCCTTGATGACTAGTTCATAAGTTCACTGGCCATTGTATACCCATTTCTGTGAAATGCCTTTTCAAGTCATTCGTTACATTTTTACTGGGTGGTC
>VMDR010033191.1:0-11442 GCA_007922815.1 Macrotus californicus
CTTTTATTCTCAGATTGTGCTGGCTGGAGAGCTGCTTGGTGCTTGCAATACATATAAATATGAAGATTTAACATTTAACAGCTCACTGTATACATATTTGTTTTATTTATTGAAATTAGTGTATTTTTAGTGGTTTTGGATTCTCCATCCATATTTAATGTTAAAATTCATTCCAACTCTGGTGGCAGGAGATATTGCAGCATAAAAACTATTGGCCCTACTGCTGGAACCTTGGAATTTCAGGCTGAATGTAGGTGTCCAGATTTCTAAAATTCACCAGCCCTGGACCAGGTCCCATTTGGACACATATATCAAGAGTAGTGTTTTTCCAACCTTGGTCATAGTTCTCTCTCCAGAGGTACTAGGAAAGAAAACAGTGTGGAAGCTTATATTTTAAATTATATAAATTTAATATTCTTGTTTCTGGGATGCTTTTTTAGAATGTCAACATGCCCCGTGTTTATTCATCTGGGCATCACAAAACACACGCTGGCAATTCCTGGGCTAGAGCCCTAGACCAGCATCTGGAAAAAGATTTTTCAGTAATTGTGACAATTTTAATCATGTCAGCATGAAGGTCTGCCTTCCCCAGGGCTTCTCCAATGTCATCACCAGCACAGCCCAAAGCTGCGCCCCCTCGAGTAGCATCTTTGAACGGCACTAGGTTCCCGGTCACATGTCAAATTGACTTCCACTAGAACACGTTAGCGCAGCAGAAGCAAAGAGGTCGCATGGTAGAAAGGCCTCAGACGGCAGGAAGTAATGGGGTCTGCCGAGTTTACAACCTCTTAGTACCTTCGAGGCAGGTTTGGAGCTTACGGCACTCCGGGATTTTGAATTTGGCGAATGTCTGATGAGGCTTATAAGAAGATGGAATGGAGGAGAGTGGCCAACAGTTTTTTATAGTGTTTTAGGGACATATGACCTTGGGAGCTTTGAGAAAAAGAGATACATTAAAAGTATCTTTGAAACCTTAAAAAGCAGATGCTTCCAAAGGATTCAGGGTTCTCTAGCTTCTAAAGCTGTATCTCAAGAAAGACTCCACCATTCCTTGCAGAACTGAGCAAACATTGAATGATCAGCTTTCCCCTGTAAGCTGATGTTTGTGTGATTGTCGAGTCTGCAAATCTCTGCTTTCAGATCCAGCAGAGCCTGTTGAAGTCCCATTGAGTCCTTGAAGTGCCCGTTACCTTCCACGAAGCCAGTGTAGCCACCATTTATCCCATTAAAAGCTAACTAATCATTTCAACAAATTAATTTATAATCATTTATACACTTTCCTCATTAACTTCTCTGTTACATACAACACGTACATGTTTCTGGAGTTTTTTTTAAAGTTAGAATGTTATAGTTTTGATTCAGGTGTGTCGTCATTCAGCCTTTTGATCTGAATCAAAATGAGTCCACGTACATGAAACACTTTAATTAAACAACAACAAAAATTTTTCCTCTTTTTTATCTGCAGCGTACTCCCCTGACCAAGGAAGTGGTATGTGTGTGCCTGAGTCTGAATAATGCGTGGTTTGGACACACCACAAAGAGGCAGTTAATTTCACACCAATGATATAGCCAATGCGCATTACAGGCTGGTTAACTAAACGTGAGAGGCTGTGAGGATGGCAGGCAGATTTAGATTTACTCAGATGGGAAGGGGAAAACAGAACTGTGTACAGCTGTCTGGGAAGAAAGCATAGAGGAATCCCGGCCAGAGCTTTGTGCTGGGAGGTGGACACACACTCACGGTCACAGCACCTGCAGTCCAGTTCACACAGGACACTGGGGACCTGGGCTAAGCGACTGCATGTGGCCATTAGGAATCCAGGCTCAAAAATCATTCACTGGCTTCAGGAAGGGGCTCAGCAACATCCTGGTTGCAGGACCTTGGAAGCTATAAAACAGGCCAGAAAATTTCTGGCCCTCAGGAAGATGACAGGGTAAACGGGAGGATCTACATGAGGGGCTTCGCACATCCCTAGTGCAGATAAGTGCTTAGTTATGTCAGCTGTGGCGGTGGTGGGGACAACTAAGCAGGAGGAAGAGCTTATTGGCACTGAACTCTAGAAAAGCATCTCTAAAATGAGTCCAGATTTCTGAGTTTCTCTTGGGATTCCTGTTGTGGTTCTGACGGTTAATGAGGACCACAGAGAGAAATAAAAGTAAGGATAAAGATTAGAGGAAGGAGGAGGAGAAAGAGCAGGAGGAAGAAGGAGAAGAAAGCAAGGGGGCAGAACCTGAGAGGTGGAGAAAGAACAAGCAATCTCTCCATTTTCAGGGACAGAGGTTTCCAGCGAGGCTCTCTCTATAAATACTCTGCCAAATCCCGGTGGGGAAACACAGGGCAGAGGACAGAAGGGCAGGAACTGAAACACAGGGCCAGGCAAGCATTTCCCATTAGGGCAGAGTCAGAGAGGCACGCTGGTGAGTAGCAAGGGCTCCGGATTCCCATGCCCACTCCTCCAAAGGAGTGCTAACCTTAGGCTTCTTCGCAGCTCTAAAACAATGCCACTACCTGCCTCATGGGGTTGCTGAGAGGATCGCATCAGTGAAATGTACAAAGCGTTTAGCTAGTGACTGCTCCAGAGTAGTGTGAGCTGTGACTACCAGATAAAGTTTGATACCTAGAATGCTGCAGGGACTTTATGGTAAACCGGCTGATAACAGAAGCCAGGACTTCTGCAGATTTATTGGGCTGTAGTTATGGAGGCTGGAACAGGCAGTGGAATTTGGTCGGACACCAGACGATTCGTTTAGTTGGCAAACTGGGTAAGACGTGAGTCAAGAGGAAGGGAGAGCATTGTAAGGAAAGGCGGGAGAAATGTAACAGAGAATTGGGTGGAAACATGGAAATAAGTGTTTGGAGGAAATGGAAGAAGAAGCAGTCACCCTTACCAAGGTCAGTTTTGGATGACAGTAGGACAGTTGATCACATGCCCTGCAATGACAGTTACTTTTAGATGGACAGGAGTGAATGATTAGGGACCCTGCCCCCAACAGGCCGCCATGCCAACTGCCCCATGAGGGACTGGTTGGGCCATGTTCCCAGGTGTAAATCCAGAAGTCATTTTTGCCACCACACTGTGCCCTCCTCCCCTGGCAAATTCATCTCTTCTTCCTCCCTTCCCCTGCAGCACCCTTCCTGTATGGTAGCATCTTCCCTTTGCCATAGTTTTTTATTCACTTCATTCTCTTCCTACCAGCCTTCAGCATAACCTTGAAGTCTAGCCCTGCACCTGACCTGCTAAAGGGTTGCTGGGTGAGGGTATGAATGGAGAAGGCCCTCATTCATTCCCCCTCTCTCCTATGCTGCTGCAGCAGGTGCCCAGGGTCCTCATCTCCCTCCCCTACTTCAGCCCTTTCTGCTCCCAACCATTAGCGCAGTCTTCTTAAAACTCTGTCTTTGGCTCCAAGTCTTCCATTCAAGAAGCTATAGTGGTTCCCTACTGCTGATTATATTGTATCTAATTCAACTCCCGATTTTCAAAAACCTCCATAATTGGCCCTCCCTGCCTATCCAGTCTTATTTCCACTTCTCTGCCTGCTCAACTCCAGTTAGCCTGCAGACTGCTCCCTCCCCTCGTTTTCTGCCTCTGCACGCCGGGATTCTCTAGTCTGGAATACCTTCCCTTGTCTAGGTACTCCATCTGTTGGGACACAGTTCAAGTTCCCCCACATCCAGGGAGCCTGCCCACTTCTGCAGCAGGCACTCTTTGCCGAAGTCCTATTTGTTAATCTCTAGTTCCATGGGCATTTTATGTTGACTTCTCCCTGATTGTCTCACACATGCTACCCTCCTGTACCCCACAGCCACGTAAATAGGTTCAGGAAAGGGTGTTCTGTTGCTGCCCACACAGCACCCGGCATATTGTGGGCATGTAACATTCTCTCAGTAAATGGTTGATAGAAATTTTGGCATCATATTCAAAGAGATTAAAACTGACAATGAAGGATGAGCTTGGATCACTGAAATCTGTTGTATAAGGAGATTATGGAGGGCTCAAGGGTTCAGTCCTTGGATTTGCAGGTCTGATGACAAATTCGTGGCACTAGAGCAAGCCAAGTAGAAAGGCCAGTCGGTCATGACAGGGACGGCCTAATGACTTTGGCTTCAGGAAAAATTTAAGTAGTAGATTTTGACAATGATATCATTGTAGATTCTTATAAAGAATTACTCTTCCAAGTTTCTGATAAGGTTACTTCATATTAAAAACAAACTACACTTCATCTACTTAAATATGCTCATCCCATCTTTCACCTGTGGCTATTACTGGATTCATTCTATCTTCAGTGGTTTCCAGCCTTCCTCTCTCTTTTTGTAGCATCCTCTGGAGGAGGGAAGATGGCGAAATTCCAAAAACCACACAGATCACAGGTCTCAGTAGTTGTTTAAAAGCAATGACAACAAAATGAAGAGAATGTAAACAAAATGAGCCCCAAAGCCTATGGCTTGATGGGTAGGATGTACTGGGTGAACCAGATGTACTGTATGGGTTTTCTTATTTCTGGTCTTAGGAGTGTAGGCTGGATACTTTCCATGGTTGTTTGGAAAACACTTGGCTTTTCAAACTGTGCACGTGAACAGCACACAGCCCTGGCCCTGGGCTAGCCGGCAGGCTGCGCTTCAGCTCTCTCTCTCTACTCCCTCCTTTTCTGCTGTTGGTTTCTAAAAATAGTTGGGTTTTAAGCGATTCCCATTAGAGAAATTGGCTTAATGATTTTTTCATCTCCAGTTAAACTGTGCCTTCATCAACCTTTAGAACATGGCAAAAATTTTCGTTTCTTTCCATTTGAAAATTAGCCATCTTTATAATTCGAAAAGTATGCACATGCGTGTTGCAGAAAATCTTAACTGTACAAAAATACAAAGAGAAGGAAAAAAATCACCCATAGTCTTATCACCTAGAGATAGCCAATGTCAACACTTTGGAGCTTCAAGCTTTGTGATGCGTGTTCATTTTTTCTTTAACAAAATGAAGTGCTATACACACCAGTTTTGGACCCTCTTGTTTTCACCTAAGGTGAGCCTTTTGCCTGATTGCACAGGGGTCAGAAACGAATTCTTATGTTGGACATTAAAGGTGATCTAAGATTAGAAGATGGACAGCGTGATGAAGTCTTTACACATATCCGTGTTCATCTCCTTAAGATAAACTAAAAAAAAAAAAACTGCAGTGTGAAAGAATATGAACTTTTTAAAGCTCTTGATACATAATGTCAAGTTGTTTTCCAGAAAGGCTATACTAACTTATACTCCCATCCTTGGAATACCACATATCTCTTAATTTTTTGTTAAACGGGGAAAAAATGGTATTGCATATCATTTCTTTTCTTGCATTGCTAGGGATGCGGAACACTTTCTACGTGCCTATCATCCATTTGTATTTTTTTTTATGAAAGCTCATTAATTTTCTCCTTATGTTCCTTTTGATGTGTTCATTTTCCTATGGATTTGTGTGAACTCTTTATATACTAGAGCATTAATTCTTTGTCATGTTGTGAATATTCTTTTATGTTAAATTTTGACTATGGTGTTTTGTGTTTTGAGAGTTTAATTTGTTTGCAGTTTATTGCCATACCAAAGTTTTACATTTTTTAATCAAATATATCAATCTTTCCCTTTTTGTTTTTTATCCTTAATGTCCTACCCCACCCCAGTCTCATAAAATATTCACCATTTTTTTCTAACACTTTAGTGCCTTCATTTTTTTTCACTTTAAATTAAATAACTATATTAAGTGTGCCCTCATAAAGCAAGAACATGAATGAAATAAGGATCAGTTATCACCATTTCACTCTGAATTGCCCTAATCCTCTTCTGGGTTCCAGGGAGGTGGCCCTGCCAGTCAGCATCAGGTGGCCCCTCACTCCTCATTCACCTCCGTTTACCACCCTTTTCAGAGGCACCTCCGAACCCTAGAGGGACACAGGAACCTAGCCTATGGGGGCTCAGAAGACAGTTCTCCCCTTCACAGAGCGAGCCTGCTCTGGGGATGTGCTCTGGTGTCAGGAAAACATACTGACCTTCCCGGAAGCATTTGGGCCCGGGCACAGGGCCAATGGCATCTGAAGCAGGGCAGTTTGCCGAGTGCTGGTTCCCTGGTGCCCTCTGCCCAACCCGCGACAGCGTCCTGAGTGGTGGGGTGGATGCCAGCCCCTCACGGAGTGCCTCTCCCTCATTCTCTCAGTGTAAGTCGCAGTGACCCACTCCCCCGTGCCCAGAACAGGAAAGACAGAACTGGGTGCTTGGGGCCCAATCACAGCAGTTTACCGTGTCAGCAAATCTTTACACACTAGAGCCAGGAAGGACCTACAGAACACACGGTTCCACACCCTTGTTTGTCCACATTAAGGCCTGAGACCCCACAGTGGAGTAATTACGTGGCAGAACCCGGGCCTTCTGGGGGTACTTCAGTGCTCTTTCCACCCCTCATACATTAACTAGCCCCTGCCGTGTGCGAGCACCGTGGTAGGCTTTGGAATTTTTAAGTGTCTAAAAGTTACCTTACTGCCCTCCAAGAATTCACTGGTTAGCTGGGAGCTAATCACGGTATATATTATGGATGCATTAACAGAGGTATGTACAGAGCTTTAGAGGAATACAGAGAAGGATGACTAATTCTGGCAGGAGCGGGCAGGGGAATCAGAATTTTCTGGAAGTGATGACATTTAAGCTGGACTTTACAGGAAAGGGAGCTGTTTGCTGTAAGGGCAAGACCACAGCAGTGGCAAACACAAAGGGGCTGGAGGAGCAAGGCGGGTGGGGACTGGAGGGTGGTCGGAGGGCAATGGGCTGCAGGAGTTCCCGCCGCCCCCTTTGCTGCAGGCAGCTGAACCGATTGCTGCCCCCACTCCTCCCGTTTCATCATGTGGAAGGCTGTTCTCCAAATCTCTGCTCACGCATTTCCTCTTCCTGAATGCCCAAGGGGATGGGGGCTTCTCCCTGAACCACTGCATTCGACCACACGCTTAGCTGTAGAACAGTACCTTTCATATCAAATTCAGAGGTGAAAGGAGGCATTGGGTCTTTTTTAAAAAGTAAAGTATAAAAGGCAGAACTGTGGAGACAATAAAAAGATCAATGGTGGCCGAAAGTGGGGTGGAGAAAAGGGGTGAGCAGGCAGAGCACAGAGGATGTCAGGCAGTGAAACTTCTCTGTCTGGCACTACAGTGCTGGCCACATGTCATTCTACATTTGTCCAAACCCACCGAGGATACAGCGCCAAAAATGCACCCTTATGTAGACTCTGGACTTTGGATGATTATGATGTGTCGATGTAAGGTCATCCTTGATACCACATGTACCACTCTGGTGGGTGGTGTTGATAACTGGGGAGACTGTGTGAGCGGGGGCAGAAGTAGATGGGAAATTTCTGTACCTGGCCCCTAATTTTGTTGTGAACCTAAAACTGCTCTTTGAAAAGTCTTTAAAAATAAATGATAGATAGATAAATAGAGAATGTGTTTGAGGTTGGGGGAAGGAATGCAAATAGTATAGAAAGGTAGAAGTCAATAAAATAAAAAGAACAATGTTTTTAATGTCTAAGTACCCAGCATCTCATGAGTAGTGAAGGATTTATTATCTTGAAAGCACTGTAAAGCCATCACAGATTTTTAAGCAGGAGAATGAGAGGGATTTGGAGAAGGAAGGACAGTAGGCCAGATGGTCAACTGGGAAACTCTTGCTTTGGGAGGCAACAACGGCAGAGAGAGGAGGGGATGGAGGTAGAATGTGCAGGACCCGCACCCCAGTTGTCTGAAGAGGAGGGGAAAAGCTGAGTACAGTGTTTCTGGTTTCTTTACACTGCTGACCTGACTATCCACCACAGATTCAATGTAAAATGGTGTTAATTTCTCATTTAAAGCAGAAAGAACCAGTTGGCCAAAGCCACACTTTTTAAAAGATCACATCTAGAAGATGCAACATGATAGATACACTGGGAAGTCAATGCTTTTATAAATGCAATACGATCATGTACATAATAATATCTCTTAAACACCTTCCCCACTTCTCACACAGAACTGCACCAGGCCCAAGAAGGACCATAAAATAAGGCTGATACAGGAAGAGAAAGGGTGCTGGTTGGTGGTCAGGCCAGAGTACAGTGACCACTCTTTTAGGGGTGAGGTGAGCTGTGGTGAGGCCAGCAGCCACATCTAACTGGGCCCCCACTTTGTCACCCAGAAGACACTCCATGTACACGGGTTCACATTTCCTATGACATGAGGTTCACCCCCTCGCTCCCTCTGGACTTCTGAAGACAGGGGAAGCTCTCAATACCTGTGACTTGCTCAAGTGTGCAAATGTCAGAAGCCATGGCTGCTCCAGACATTCCTGAGAGTGAGGATATGCAAGGGATTGTACTACACGGGTGTGAGATACTGTGAAATGTTAGATATGGACCTCTCGGCGGTAACTGTCTATTCTGATTAATTTAAAGAGTTGAAAGCACCCTTGCAAACAACCATGTTATTTACTTAAAAAAAAAAAAAAGCGGGGAAGGGGTTTTCTATGGGGCTGTCAGTAATATTTTTGCTAACTATGCTAGAAGTAGATTTTACACTTCAAGTAATTTCTCTCTCTCTTTCTCCCTCCTACTAGATAATTTTCAGGATCAGATGAAAAGGGAACTGGCCTACCGAGAAGAAATGGTGCAACAGTTACAAATTGTAAGATGCATTTCTATTTCAAAATAAATGCGACTGGATGGGCTTGTTTCGAAACTGTTCATGTTTTTGCTGTGAAAGCCCTTGGTCCACCTACCTCTCAGCTAGTTTAGATGCTAATTACAAAGAGATTTACTTAGACACAGGATAAACAGATGTGTCAGTGCTTTTCCTCTGAACGTAACTACCTACCATGTGTTAATAGACAGATGTGTAAATTGCATCTGTGGGCGAACCAGAGGTACCTGCAGCGCCTTCCACTGTGCGCGCTTCCCCACAGAGCTGGGATGCACCAAAAACCCAGGGAAGGGCGATTGTCCTCCAGCTTCCCTCTCCTTTCACCACCCAGACCTGAGCCAGGCTCTCCGCTGTCAAGAGAACTAAATGTAAACACAATGAATGAATTAAATTCACTTGAAGGGTGATGAAAAGAAAAGAATTATTACCAAATGAAATGTGTTACTCTCTCCTAATCACTTCTAAGAAGTGGACACTAAGATCTATTCCTACAGAAACAGGGCAACAGGAAGATGTCTGATAAAGAAAAGTAGTGGCTTTTCTTTTTGTTTTACTTCTCGTGTTTCTGGATTCTCCACCTTTGTCCCCCTGAAGACGCACGTGGTATTTATTCACTGACGCTTTTAAAGCAGTTTCCCCATCTTCCTCCTTCTCATGAGTACGATGGGGAAATGATTCCTGCTCAGTACTTGTCAGATGGCTTTAATCACCCAGATGAAGTCATGCACTGGTCCTCAGTGTTATTCACAGCACGATTATTATCATTTGGGGGAATCCTCATACCATTCAGCACGTATCTTTGCACGCCCACTTGTCTTGTCTAAAGAGGCAGTACTAGCTCTCTGTCAGGACTATTTAACAAAGATGGCTATTAGTCTTTTCTTTCTGCATGGAAAAACCATGCTTGTGTTCATGGAGATTGCTGAGGGTCATTTTTAAAGCGACCTTGGGTTTCATGTTTCTCCCCATCTTGGGCTCTGTTAAAAATGTTGCTTGTTACTCTTAACTCCCCCGCTGAGGTTTTCCGTGATCTCAAGTGCTGGTTCACAGCTCTCAGTTCCGATAACCACCTCGGCATAAAATACCTCTTCAACAGGATCTTTCTGTCTTCAACTTGCCCGGTTTTATTTTTTGTTTTGATTTTTTTTTTTTGCACATAAATTCACTGGGAGCAAAAGGATTTTCTTAATTGATGAACAAGTAAACCCCTAATATAGTGTACCTACTATTCTTAGCTTTTGACACTAAGAACTGGTCATTACTTACTGTGAATATACTTATTGTTTTCTTTGTCCAAAGGAAGAATTTAAATATAGACTTGCAGGTAAAATGTTATAACATTTTAAGACTTTACTGATTGTATTCAGGACATTGTTTTCAGACTCTTAAAATAAAAATGGTCACACATGAAACCAAAAATTTGTGATTTCAGGGTGGTGGTGAGTCTAACAAAATGGGCATTTAGAAAAAAACTGAAGTATTTATTCCAGAGTCCCTGTTTAAGCCTAGTGATGAAACTTAAATGTCTTCGTTTTCTTTGGCATTTGGTTTCTTTAGTATAAGCAGAAACGGTATTGCACCCATGTGGTATTTCGCAATACCAATAGAAGGAAAAAATGTCTCATCTTTTAAGATACTTCATACATGGAAGATACGGGTTAGCATGACTAAACATTTTTACTATTCTGTATTGAAAAATATTTTATCATAGGTATTTATTTATCTAGACAAGTGTTATTAATTCACATTCCTCTAGATAGTAAATTACTTCTTGTTGCAAATTAAATTCTTTGGGAGAAGCTAGAATTTTTGCCCCTACCCCTGTCGGTGTAAGTTCTGAAATCCACAAAGGTACATCCGGGCTAACAACATAAAAATTGGCGAACTAGATGTGACTTGTCCCTCCTGCTTCTTTCCCTTCTTTAGTGTCCTTCACTGTAAGATAACAAGAGCTTCTTGCTGCCTCCAGCACCCAGCACCGTGAGGCAGCATCAAATAGCTGTTGGGAAATATTTGTTGGATGAATCACACCCATGGCTGCCCCCTGCCCCAGCTCTGCTATTCCCATGTAGCAGTCCTCTTCATTCTTTTCCAAATTTCCCTGGTTTGGTCCTGAGTTCCTCGAATGTTGTTTTGTGCTGAGTTACTTACTACCAAGATGACGAAAGGAAGGCATACTGTTGAATTATAGGAAGCTTATGTGTTACTGTACTGTCCTTGTATCTCACAGACACAAGCTGTCAGGTCCTCGAACTTGAGTTCAAGACTCACCCCCTATAGTTTATTGTCAGTTCTTTAACCAAAGGGACCTGTTGTAAGGTCTCACCTGGTGCCCTGATAGGGAGATAGTAGCATGTAAGCATGCGATAAACAGGAAATGCCCACGCAAGTCACAAAGTGCTGTGCCAAATGAGTGCCATCCCTTCTCACAGTAGTACTTCAATGCTGGAACTGTTTAAGCTTTGGTGGCATGAGATATTTTTGTGCAGGAAGGACCTGTGTTCACTTTATGCCCTCTGCTTCAGAACTGAGGCAGCAGACTCATGTTTACTTGAACAGAAACATACCTAATCCCTTATTCAGCTTGTTTCATTTGCTGAAGTTCCTGGGGGAAATGCCTTTAGAAAATCATTCTAAAGATTAGCAAGAAGTTGCTAGGTACCATAATTATTGACTTTCTCAATATTTTTAGGAGAATGATCTAATTCATCTGTAAATATGGTTATATACTTTTCTCCCTGAGAACCCAAAATTCACTTACAA
>VMDR010033192.1:0-11440 GCA_007922815.1 Macrotus californicus
ATGTATAGTGACTATTGTGTTCTGAGAAACTTAGGCCAGATAAAGCCCTTCCAATTCTGCTTGTGGTAGAATGTCTTAATTTGAAGGAACAGAATGAAGGATCTGTATTGAATAAGAAGTATAATGCCTTATTTATATATTATTTTACAATTTGAAAAGATTTTTCATTCACACAAACACATTTGGAACCAAATGAGGTGTTCTCTGACTTCTTAGACCAAAAGGATGAAAGTCTCTTCATATATCTCACAAGTATTTGAATTGCACTGGCTTGTTATTGTTTACATTTCATGGGACGTTAGCCTGTTTGGCACTGGGGCTTGCCTGACTGCTAACAGCTAGAACTCTACCCCTGGTTAGTGCTAAGTGATCAAGAGAATGGAGTCTGTTCTTGGTCTCTGATGATCCATTTGGCAGATTCAGGGTTGGGCTGGGATTCAATGTATCTCAGTTAGAGGCACCATTGCATTAAAAAAATTATTTTTAATTATCGTAAACTACATATAACTTAAATTTACCATATTAACTATTTCTAAGTGCACAGTTTAGTGGTATTAAATACATTCACATTCTTGTGTAACCATCACCCCTGGCCATCTCTAGAACTGTCTTCATCTGGCAAAACTGAAACTCTGTACCCATTAAATAGTAACTTCTGATTCTCTATTCCCACCCACTGGCAACCACCATTCTGCTTTGTCTCTACAAATTTCAATAATTTAGCTATCTCACATAAGTGGAATAATAAGAATTTCTCTTTTTTGACTGGTGTATTTTGCTTAGGCCATTGGCATTTTGGGCGGGACAATCCTTGGTTGTGGGCAACTGGACACTGGATGCCTGTGGAAGTGCCACTCTCTGCGGCAGTCAAAGCTGGAGGATGGTAGTGTTCTTTTGACTGGACCTCCAAATAGAATCTCTAAACCATCTGAAGTTGATTCTTTCAAAAGCAAATATGTATTTGAAATGTAAATAGCTCCTCATCCCAATCTGTGTAAACAGCCCCAGATGCCACTTTCTTAGACCTGAGAAAGCCAAGCCAAGTTTTATCAAAGGCTCTTTCAAAGTTCAGTTCCTGACCAGGCATTTGTAAACAAGTTTTAAATGCTCTGCCTGGAGTGAGTGGTTTGCATCCAGGCCTGTAGGATCCAGAGCCCTTGAACGCTTCCAGTGGGAATAGACTACACAGTCAGCTCCTGTCCTCAGCTTCCTTTCCAACCAGCCACTTACGATAGTTCCACTTAATGCTCTGTGTAAATAGCTTGCCACTATGTTTATCACTTATTGCATATTTTAATATATTTATTTTAGCATAAATACCTCAAATAGCTTAGAAATTCTGCAAGTAGTGAGCATGTCTTGAACGCTAGAGTGAAAGTTAGACTTGAGGAGAGCAGCCTTCCTGGTAGACCTGGGCCTCTCTGACACTCTGGGCTGTTATGAGGCACTAAGAATAGGTGACCTTGAGGGTCTTATCATTATTGCCACTCGTATGCATCAACAAAACATTTATTTTTTAAGGTGTTTTGTATTATAAAAGTAATAAATGTATGTTATTAAAATGAAGAAAATTATGAAGAGAAAGAATAAGAAGAAAAAGAAGGAAAAATAGATCCTGTGTAATGCCAGCAGCCATAAGTACTTATGGCTCACTCATTGATTTATTGACTTCTGGTACATTTAATGCATTTGAAAGACAGTTTCCACCTATTTCCTTTTCAAAGGGAACAGTCTTACATTCAGTTTTGCTAAACTGATCATGACATTATGGAGTTAAAAATGAATCTGTGATTGATCCACCCAGCTCCCTCATTCTATCATTAAACTCTTTGGATACAGTTAAGTGTCTTGCTGGTGGTCACACTGCTCTCTGTAGCTGTTCTTGGTAACTCTTCAGCTTGGGCAGTTGGGAGTATTTTTTTCAACGATACTTTAAAGTTTGGAAAATTATAAAATCTGTCTCTTCAGGCTGTGTTCTGAGCGGTATGTGCTGCCTGCCAGTCTTTGTGGCTCTGCCTCTCTGCCTCTGAGGTTTCATTCTAATTTTTCTTGGTTGTATCTTGTAATGCATTTTTCCCTCACTACCATCAACAACTGCTTTTTATGGTTATCTGATGTTACACTAACTCTGCATATATTGTATGTAGAAAGATAAGTTATAATACGTCAGGGTTCAATAGAACCATGAGAACAACATACTCAAGGCTCCAGTTTGCCTTTATCTTGGGCAGTCACAGGATTTCTCTATGATTTGGTTCCTCTCTCCATAAAATGGAATGGTAATGACTACTTAAGAGTTTCTGTGAGGATGAATAAAGTAATGATAACAGAGTACTTGTAAGCCAATGCTGACATTGTGACTACATTATGCCCTAGTGCCATTGTTTTTTCTTCCTTATTATTGAAGATCAAGTATGGTTCTTATGTGAAACTGCTGAAGCTTTTGGATAACCTGTTCTAATAGCAAGATAGAGTTTTACTCAAAATTATTTAGTTAATAAAAAATAAGAGCCTCTGTGATGTTGAACATGCTGAGGGACTTGACGTTATACAGCATTATTAGCTGTGATTTTCATCTTTGAGGAAGGAAGGTGAAAATGAAAAAAACACACGGTCAGAATAATGGGTCTAGGTTAACACAGCCATTATCTGCCCATGGTGATGTTTCCTGTTCAGGAACTCCTACTAACGTGACTTAGCCATGTGTTTGGTCTCCGCCACATGGTTAATGCATACCTTCTTGAGGTTTCCCTGACAGTTATTTGTGCGTTGATTCTTCCTAATTAGATTCTACACTTCCAAGTCGGCCTCGTAGCACACAGCATAGACCAGGCCCCATGTGCATGGGTTCAAGTCCCTCAGCAGTGGGTTTTCAGTCGAATAGTTTGAAAATTACTGCATCGTAGTGTAACTTACATGTTAGATGGGTAGTAGAAAGAAGAAGAAGAAGAAAGAATAATTTAGGGATATAAGTTTAGACATCAATGAAGGGTATAGAGGAAAGAAAAGGATGAGTGAAAGGACTTCAGACTGGTAGGACAAATGTCACTTCATCTAGTTTTGGCCAGAAGCAGGCCTGGAGGTGCAGAGGTTGCCTTGTGTCCGTCCATCTGAGGAAGTGCTCACTGGAGAGAAGGGCGTTTGTGCCATCACCCAGGTCAAACCCTGCCCTGCTGCCTCTGCTGAAATGCTTGTCATGCCTGCATCTTGTCATTCAGGTTGGGCTTAAATGTCATTTCTCTGAAAGGCCTTCCTTGTCTACTCAATCTAAGTTTACCCTGTCTTCTGCAGCCCTGAAGCAATCATTTTCTGTTGCAATGTTAATTTAGTTCTAAGTAGTCCTTGTCATTAGTTAGAGTGATACAAATTCCTGATAAATTCAGCTAACATCTCAGTGATCTATTCTCTTGTTTGCAATAGGATTGCTGAACTCCTACAACAGTGCCTGGTACAAATAAAGTTGAATGAATAAATGAATTACGTGCATTCACAATTAGATACAAGGAGACATCCAAATATTTTCTTGGCTTAAACTTTTATTATTAAATATTTAAAAATTGAACTGTGTGGAGAAGAATGGTAATTGGTTCAGTATACATTTTGTTTGTAAAGTAGTGAAACTTGAGCTATTTTTATTGTAGTATGTTACTACCAGATAACCATAAACAAATGTGATTGGTAATAAGAATGGGAAAAAGTAAGATGATGTGGGGGAAAAAACAGTGGACCAGGCGTAAGGCTCCCTCGATCTCAGCTTTCTCTACTCTCAGGAGGCCTAGTTGAAGCACTGATGGTCTCAAGGGGCCTCTCTATTGCTGTGAGCTCTTTGTAAGAGCAAATAAACAGGAGCAGAAAGTCTTTAATGTGTGCATGTGAACAAACATGTCAAAACACTTCGTTAGAAGAAAATAGGGCATCCTTTTAAGCCATTGTGAAGCATGTCAGTTGATGAAATGATTAGGGCTCAGTCTTACAGGAAGAGCTTAGAGGGAATATGAGATAGGAAAAAATTTCCAACAGCTTTCTTGTTGAAAAGACAGCTGTCTAGTCAGTACAGGAACTT
The DNA here is from genome assembly GCA_007922815.1 of Macrotus californicus. Lineage (NCBI taxonomy): Eukaryota > Metazoa > Chordata > Mammalia > Chiroptera > Phyllostomidae > Macrotus > Macrotus californicus. Next base: position 4,064 of record VMDR010033192.1, read on the forward strand.
TCCTTTAATTCAGACCCTAGTTGATGACCTAAGTTGGCTAGTCTAAGCGAACTGGGAAACTTGTAGCCAAATTTGAAGATTTTATCATTTGTTTTAATCAGAACTCTCACCTCTAAGTCAAATACATTGCCGCTGCTTTCCTTTACAGCCGTAGGCCATTGCTTGCAGTTTCATCTGATTATTATTTTGGCACTGACACTAGGTTTGATGAGTGTGCTAACAGAAGATTTTGAAGTAGAAGATAGTACAAGGCTAATGCTTCTCTTGTAGATGAAGGCAATTTACCCCTCTTTCCCTTTTAAAATCTATCATAAATAAAGAAAGAAAATAACAGCAATGTCTAATGAGTACAGTGGTTGAAAGAGCATTTACAGTGCTATTGTTGTGGGTTGTGGCAGCAGGGACAAATGAAGATGTTAAATGATGTTTAACTTAGAAGGATGGTCTCTCTGGACTGGTGTAATTCACTTTTATCTGAGACTAGATTCTTTCTACTTTCTCTGCAACATATTATATCCAATAATGAAAAAGTAATTTGTATCCTATGTTTCTAAATGCTAATAAGCATCAATGTGAGTTTTCTGTAAAGAAATGAAAAAAATTGGCTTACAGTACAAATCTCAGGCAGGAAATTCTGGTTAGGTAATTATCACTGATTCTCGCTGTGTGTATTTAAGTAAAGCTATACTACCATTGATAGTTTTATAAGAAGACTCAGAAATGTTCCAATCCTTCAGCAAAATTAGTTAGTTATGAATGAAAACATGATGCCTTTAAAGAGATTTCCTTTAAAAATATATCTTCATGGATATGCATGTGCATCGTTATCAGAAAAGCAGCAGAGCAGAGTAAGACAATTCTGAGTCGATGGTCAGCACGTGCGAGTTTCAGTCCTGGCTCTGCCTGCCCCACATCCTCCCAACAGGGAAATTTTTCTGAGCCTTCCTACAGCTTCCTTATTTATAAAATATTCTAATTTGGACTTATTCCTGCCATACAATCCTGTGGATTTTATGATTTACATAAAAATTGGATTGATCTTCGTAAAAACAAATTTGAGGAAATGAGGATGAAATGAATATTGAGTGGTCTTAAGCTTGCCATTGATTTTTTATTAGGATTTTCTATTCTTGACTGATTTTATTTACTTACTTTTTCAAGGGGACACAGACTCCCTAAAAGCTTTAAGGAAAAAAGATTTTTCTACTCAGGTAAGGGGTAGAGTTGATTTGTCCTGGCAATGGCACTCCTGGTTAGAAACGTTTAACTAAAGATCACTCTTCCCTTGGCCTCCACCTGAAAGGCAGAAGGAAATCGGAGAATAAAGGAGAAAATCCTGAGATGTGGTTTGGCAGCCTCAGACCTTGGTGCCTCCTGGTCTCCTCTGTGCTGTGTGCTTGGGGGTTGTGCCAGGAGAGTGCTCTGGTACATCCTCTCTGGTCTGGGGTGTGTGTTTGTTTGTGCATGTGTGTCTTTGTGTGTGTGGGGGTGTGGTTTGAGGAATTCATCTTTGTCTGCAGGATAGATTTGTTTTGGCCTTCTTTCTAGAAGATTAGCTTCATTAAATTTTAAAAGTAATTACCCCTGAAAAGGATGAATGAACAGGACTCTTTTCCAAAGAGTCACCATTTGGTGCCAGTGATCAGGCATGACTCCATACCACTCCACATGACACAGGATGTGGTCTGATATTTAATCTAAGTACAGGCTCCACTTTTTTTCTGGGTATAGGAAAAAGACACATAATGCTTCTTTCTTGTGGAATGACTTCTTTGAAAATTGCTTTCTTTCCTCCTTAGAAGCTGGAATTACTCAGGCTGATGAGGGTGAAAAAACCAGAACAGTCATGGCATTTAAGCACTGGTTGGTCCCCAGCATCCATTTTGATAGAAGGTGATGGACGTGTTAAAGTGGTTTAATATTTCTGGAATGTGAGCAGGGTCAGTGTACAGCATAGTCAGCAGGGTTGTCACTCCAGGGATCTTGCGCAGGACTGCTGACCTTGCTGTAGCACCCAGTCCTGCTGGGAGCAAAGCCTACACCTCTCAGTGCCCTCCCATATTTCATTCCCTTGGATCTTATCCCATGGATAATGGAGAGTATTGGGACAAGCAGAATGAGTGTAATTAACCAATCTTTGTATTCATGTATGTTAGCTGTATGTTAACTTCTGTGTAATAATATGTCGTAAGTTAGTCATTGCACTTATGTACAATTTCACAGTTGATGGGAAGATATTTCTTACATAAGGTAATTTCAATGCCCATTAAGTCAAAGCAATATAGTTGTATGCTTTGTCTACAGATATGAATGGCTATTGGTATTTTCATCAATTTTCTGACATTCTTCTTAAATTAACAAAGCAGAGGGCATCATCAAAATATTAGAATAGGTTGTCCCGACTTCAGTCTCCTTTACAGAAAGACTAACTAGCAAGTATCTATAGAGAAGACACCTTTGTGGAAATCCAGATGCCAGGTGTGAGACTAAAGCCTCCCTACCTACGCCCCCGCCCCTTGACCTTCAGAGACTAACAAGGACTGCATCAACAGGTGATCAGAGTGTTTTCACTTTCAGTGTATTGTCCCTCTTCTAGGGTGGCACAGCTCCACACTGAGAAGGCCCCCCTGGGCCCACGGTTTCTCCATGGATAAAGGTGAAACCAAGGTGGACATCCAGATTCCCCTTCATGCTTCCTGGGAAGCCCATTTGGGTCTTGTCTCACAGAGGTCCCTGGGAGAATTGGTAGGGTTGGACCACTGGGATCAGAGATAAAAAAGGGGGAGGGGCTTACTACATCAGCCTAGAGATCTAGGCAGATCACATTCCTATTGGTGTTGGTATCGGAGCAGAGATCCCAGCCAGTGGCTCTGCTGATATGATGGGTTAAGTTGGTGGCCTTATCTGGCTAGGGAACTTGGTTGGCATTTCTATCTGTTTTGAGTCTCCAGCCAATGGGCCATAAGGGCTATGAAGTTGATTCTATGGTCCCACATGAACCGGAAAGAAAGTCAGCAGCCCCACTCTATTGCTGAACATAGTATCCAGTCCTGCTCAATCAGAAAGGCTGGCCAGAGACTGGGAAGCCATGGAGCCCATCCTACAGCCCCACTCAGTCAGAAAACCATGTCAGAAACTCCAGGAAACTATGGAGCAGAAACTCTGGCCCTGCTTGTCAAGGGAAATTGATAATAACCTGGGAAGCCTTGGAACTAAGTCTATAATATAGCCTGGCTTCAGAATCCAGCCTACACACCTGTCTGACTGCCAAGTATAGCCTGAAGTCCAACCCAGAGGTGGAGCCCAGCTAGTGACAATGAAGCATAGCCTGTAGCTATATGTGACAGGGAGCCTGGACACTCTACTTGACCATGGAGCACAATATACAGCCTCATGCAATTGCAGATACAGCTGGAGGCCCTATCCAACCAAGGAGCCTGGCCAGTGACTTCACCCAAAGTGGAGCACAGCTAGTGGCTCATTTCAAACTGTACTACAAAGCCATAGTAATTAAAACACTATGGCACTGGCATATAACAGATACATAAACCAATGGAATAGAATATAGAACACAGAAACAAGCCCCTGAACATACAGTCAACTAGTATTTGACAAGGGAGCCAATGACAATGGGGAAAGAATTGTCCCTTTAATAAATGATGTTGAAAAAACTGGATAATCACATGAAAAAAAATGAAGTTGGACCCCTATCTTGCATCACTCACAAAAATTAACTTGAAATGGATTAAAGACTTAGACATAGAACTTGACACTGTATAACTTCTAGAGGAAAAATGGGAAGAACTTATTTGAATTTGGCCTTGGCAATGATTCTTTGGACATAACACCAAAAGCACAAACAACAAAAGCAAAAATAAGTGTGACTCCACCAATCTAAAATGCTTTTGCACAGCAAAACAAACAATAAAAAATGAAAAAGCAGCCTACAGAATGAGAGATAGTGTTTGCAAACTGCATATTTAATGTATAAAATATACAAGGAACTACAGGTCAGTAGAAACAAACTCCAAATAATATGATTAAAAATGAGCTGAAGAACGGAATAAACAATTTCTTTGAAGAGTACATCAAAATGGCCAACAGATACAGGGAAAGGTGCCCAACATCACTAATCATCAAGGAAATGGAAATCCAAACCACAATGAGATCTCACCTCACACCTGTCAGATTGGCTGGCATCAATAAAGCAACAAACAAGTACTGGCAAGGAAATGAAAAGGAAATCCTTGTCAGTGTTGGTGGGAATGCAAATTGGAACAGTTACTATGAAAACAGTCTTTCCTCAAAAAATTAAAAATCAACTACCATATGATTCAGAAATCCCACTTCTGGGTATATATCTAAAGGAACTGAAACCTGGTATCAAAAATACATCTACACTCCCATGTTTATTGAAGCATTGTTCACAATAACTAAGACATGGAAACAATCCAAGTGTTTATCAATAAATGAATGGATAAAGAAAATGTAGCTGATTAAGGCTTCCAGACAAGATGGTATAGGTAGATATGCTTTGCTTCCTCACACAGCAAAAGAAGGATAACAACAAATTTAAAAGCAAAAACAACAAGGAATGCCAGAAAATCAAACTGTATGGAAGTCTGGCAACCAAGGAGTTAAAGAAGAAACATTCATCCAGACTCGTAGGAGGGGTGGAGACAGGCAGCTGGGGAAGAGAGGACATGTGGCAAGGCTGCAGTTGGTGGACTGGGCAGGCAAGGTGGTGGCTGGTGGACTGGACAGTCCAACACTCATATGTGGATAAACCAGGAGGAACAACTGGGGAGAAAGAGAGACCATGCAACCCAGGATTCCAGCTCAGGAAAATAAAGCCTCAAAACCTCTGGCTGTAAAAACCTATGCCTCAAAACCTCTGGCTGTAAAAACCTATGGGGCTGGCAGTGGCAGGAGGAACTTCCAGTCTCAGAAGAGAGTCTGTTAGAGCAACCCACAGGGTCCTAGAATGTACACAAGCCCACCCACCCAGCAATCAGCACCAGAAGGGCACAATTTGCTTGTGGATAGTGAGGAAAGTAATTGAAAGTGGGGCGAGAGCTGAGCAAGCATAATTGTTTCTTCTCTGACCCCTCCCCTACATACATTGTTGCAAGGCAGAGAAGTGGGTTGCCCCACCCTGGAAAATAGCTAAGACTCCACCCCTTACAATATAACAGGTATGCTGAGACAAATAAATATGGCCGACATGAAAGAAAAGATCAAAACTCCAGAGAAAGAACTAAGCAATGAGGAGATGGCCAACCTATCAGATGCAGAGTTCAAAACATTGGTAATCAGGATGCTTACAGAAATGATTGAGTATGGTTGCAGAATAGAGGAAGAAGTAAAGGCTATAAAAAGTGAAATAAAGGAAAATGAACAGGGAACCAACAGTGAAGGGAAGGAAACCAGGACTCAAATCAACGATTTGGAATAGAAGGAAGAAATAAACATTCAACTGGAATGGAATAAAGAAACAAGAATTCAAAAAAATGAGGAGAGGCTTAGGAACCTTTGGGGCAACTTGAAATATTCCAACATTTGAATCATAGGGGCGCCAGGAGGAGAAGAGGAAGAGCAAGAAATTGAAAACTTAATTGAAAAAATAATGAAGGAAAACTTCCCCAATTTGGTGAAGAAAATAGATATGTAAGTCCAGGAAGCTTAGAGATTCCCAAAGAAGATGGACCCAAGGAAGCATACACTAAGGCACATCATCATTACATTAGCCAAGATTAAAGATAAGGAGAGAATCTTAAAAGCAACATGAGAAAAGGAGACAGTTACCTACAAAGGAGTTCCCATAAAACTATCAGCTGCTTTCTCTTAAGAAACCTTATAGACAAGAAGAGGTTGGAACGAAGTATTCAAAGTCATGAAAAGCAAGGACATACAACCTAGATGAGTCTACCCAGCAAAGCTATCATTTAGAATGGAAAGGCAGATAAAGTGCTTCCCAGATAAGGTAAAGTTAAAGGAGTTCATCATCCAAACCCTTATTATATGAAATATTAGAGGGACTTATCTAAGAAAAAGAAGATCAAAACTATGAACAGTAAAATGACAACAAATTCACAACTATCAACAATTGAACCTAAAACGACAAAGACAAATACAAAAACAAACTAGGCAAAGAACTAGAACAGGAACAGAATCACAGAAATGGAGATTACATCGAGGGTTATCAGTGGAGAGCGGGTGGGGGGAGAATGGGGGAAAAGGTACAGGGAATAAGAAGCATAATTGGTAGCTACAAATTAGTCAGGGGAAGGAAATGGAGAAGCCAAAGAACTTATCTGTATGACCCATGGACATAAACTAAGTGTGGGGGAATGTTGGAGGGAATGAGGGTACTGGGTGGAGGGGTGTAAAGGGGAGAAAAAATTGTAAAATTGTAATAGCATAACAAATAAAATATACTTAACCAAAGAAAATGTAATATATAAGGGTATATACACAATGAAATATTAGTTAACCAAAAGGAAGAAAGAAATCCTGCCAGTTGCAATAATATGGATCTTGAGGGCATGATGCTAAGTTAAATAAGATAGAGAAAGAGAAATACTGCATGATCTCACTTACATGTGAAATCTAAAAAAGTTTAACTCATAGAAACAGAGAGCAGATTGGTGGTTCGCAGGGGCTGGGAATAAGGGAAATGGGGAGATGTTAGTCAAGGGGTATATACTTCCATTTATAAGAGAAATAATTTCTGGAAATCTGTTATTGGTACAGCAATGGGCTATCATTAACAGTACTGTATTGTATGTTTGAAAGTTGCTAAGGGAGTAAATTTTAGATGTTCTCACCACACACACAAAAAGGTAACTATGTGATGGTATGTTAATCTTACTGTGGTAGTCATTTCACAGTATATCCATGTATCAAATCATCATGCTGTACATTTAAATTCACACAATGATATATGTCAGTTATATCTCAACAAAGCTGGAAAGACAAAACAATCATTAAATAAAATCTTTTCTGGGGTTTAAAATTTCTAGGACAGTGTTTTACCCGCTATATTGTTTAGATACTTGTGTTAGCTTTAAGTGACAAGGCTATACATTTCTTTTTTGCACTGTTTTTACCTAGTTTTGGATAAAAAATTATGATCATATAGGCTAATATTCTTTTAGAGGTTTCTACAACAACCTGTATTAAAATAGAATTTAACAATTTACTGAAAGTTTGGTATAACTCACATACAAAGCTATTTGGGATTTCCCTACTTCCCTGCCTCTTTCTTCCTCCTTTCCTTTCCTTTCCTTTCCTTTCCTTTCCTTTCCTTTCCTTTCCTTTCCTTTCCTTTCCTTTCCTTTCCCTTTCCCTTTCCCTTTCCCTTTCCCTTTCCCTTTC
>VMDR010033193.1:0-11439 GCA_007922815.1 Macrotus californicus
TTCTTTAAACTGAACACAAGAAGTCTCAATGTGGCTGTCTGCTAAGTTTTGTCTATGTATGGGACCTTATTAAGGTGAGAGGAAATGTCCTTTGGTGTTCTCTCATTAGTCCACTGGAGGTATAGCATTCTTCTGCTGACTTCTAGAGTTACAATGACAAAATTTCTGAAAATAATGCTGCATCACACACACACAAACACACTCATCAGAAAAAAACAACAAAGAATGGTCATGAGTCTAGTTCTACTCATCACAAGACACAAGCAGAAGGCTCACTGTGCATCTCCCTTTCTCATGCCAATAAAGAAGCCCGCAGGGATGAATGCATACAGGTTGCTACACTGGTATAAATAAATTTAAGGGTACAGCACAGGTCTCATTCAGCTTTACATTGCAATCAAGATGCCTGATTCTCATCCACTCCAGAACCTCTGTTGTAAGATGCCATAATATACTTCTGTTCTGTTTGAGCCAGTTGCTCCCATAAAGGCTCAGGGAAGGCTAAGGAGATACGCATTCATTTAGAATGGTTTCGTCATATACCTATCTCTGTGCTGGAGAAATCACTCTCTGAGAATACTGAATTTACTTCAGTTTCTGGGAATTTCCCTTTTCCAAAAGAATATAAAATATGAGAGGTTAATTTTAAAATGACCAACTGACCTACCAGATGGCACTGTAGCTAAAGGTATTAATAAACACACAAGTCAGCGGGCCTTGGCTACTTCCTTCACAATCACTACAATGATGAAGGGACCCCTGGCTCTTATTCCACATTTGTTTGCCCAGCTCCTGAGCCAGTGATTCTAGTTACCATCTCTAGGCCCAGTCTGCTTAGAGATGTATTCAGTGGTTTTTGTTAGATTACATTGTAGTAACAAAACAGTTCTCCATGACCTACAAAAACAAGGTTATTTATCACTCACATTATATATTGAATATGGAATATTGGTTAGCAGTACTCTGTGCTCTACATATAGTCTGGAATCCAGGTTGAAGAAGAGTCCAAAGAAAATTTTAAAAGCCCTCTATAATATATAGAGCTCTTCCCATGGCAGAGGAAAAAAGGCAATGCCATATTCATGTGCCACCTCTTAAAGCACTTCTCAGAAGTGGCAATATCAGGCCACATGTACAGGAGTGGGCAAAAGTAGGTTTACAGCTGTTCATATGGAACATAATAGTTGACAAGTAATAATACAAGAATACATTGTGTTTCGTGTGCTTACAACTGTAAACCTACTTTTGCCCCAGACTGTATTTTGGTAGCTACCACAAGTTTCATGGCTAAGTTGAATGTGAATGGGATGAGGAAGTATAATCTCCTCACAGGAGAGGTGGAAGGGAGGTGAACAATGATGCAATTCACTACAGATCTGGCCACTGTGCTCAACCACTCTGACCCGCCTCTGGCCCTCAGGATGCCAATCTCGGGCTTACAGGTCCCAAGAAACAGATCCTTTTCCTGTCACTGTGGAACCAGCATATATAAGCAGGAAAACGTAAACTTGAAGGCAGCCCAAACTCCATAGAAATGTGTTTTGACTTGGCCCATTTTTTTTCTTTCAGTTCAGTCAAACTTATGTGTCAGAATTTTGTACAGGAAGCACAGGGTTTAATTTGTGGTGCGTTATTTCCTCTCAGCTGCACGTGAGGCTTGGGCAGTTATGGCAGTTCTCATCCATCTGTCATTATCATGTCTTTCCTTGCTTCCCATGCTTCTCGTCCTTATGGAGCCTAACTGAGCCCACGGCTCTGTTTGGAGTAATTTTCTGCTCTGAAAGAAACTGTCAAGTGTCATATGTCAAGACCACAAAATGAAATAAAGTTAAAATACATTTAAAGGAATCCATTGCACATTATTATTTTTTAAACTTCGAAGTCCAGTAACTGCATATTTATATATCCATATTCAGTTATTTGCCTAAACCTATATATTTTTATTCCATGTAGATTTTAAAGATAGTTTTTAGGAACCATAATTATAATTGAGAAATGTTGTATCATTCAACTGAAATGGACAGTGTTATACTTCTAAAAACCCATTTTAATTTTGCTGCTTGGACTGCTTCTAAACAAAAGAGTTTACTTCAAGAAGGCCTTTTGCTTTCTGTGGGTTTACAAATCCAAGGTTATGTCAAGTAAAAGATTACAAAGCTTTCCTTCAATCCTTATATGTCAAGGTGACACCATCGGAGTGAAAAGCCATGGGAAGGCCATTTATATTCACAGGGTAAAAGAGATGGATATATGGGAACTTCCAGTTAAGATGGAGGCATAGGTAGACACACTTCACCTCCTCATGCAACCACAAGAAGAATCACAACTAACCTAATCAAAACAAACAACACCCAGAACTGTCAGAAAATCAAACTGTATAGAAGCCCAACAATCAAGGATTTTAAGAAGCCACATTCATCCAGACAGGTAGAGGGGCAGAGACAGGGAGCTGGGGTAAAAAGGACATGGTGCAGGGCAGAGAAACAGTGGCAGCAGCAGTGGGATGGGCAGTCCCATATTCACATGCGGTGGATAAAAATCAGGAGGGATGTCATGGGAGTCAGCAATCCTAGCCACAGGCCAGACTGTGCAGCACAGGGGTCTAGTACCGGGAGGAGAAAAATCCACTTCTGGCTGTGGAAACCAGTGTGGGTTGGGGTGGTGGAGGAAATTGCCAGTTTCTCAGGAGAGTCCTTTTAAGGAACTGACACAGATCTAGAACATCTGTAAACGCACCCACTCTGGAAATCACCACCAGGGCAACAACGAGAGAAGTGCCAGTTGCATATGGGAAGTAGATGAAGTGACTGGAAATGTGGTGAGTGTTGGGTAAGCCTCCAGAAGCCAGACAGAGGCATTGTCCCCTCTCTGACCATCCTACCCCATAGCACTACAAAGCTATGAAGTAGGTTGCCCTGTCATCGTGAATACCTAAGGCTCCATCCCCATATAATTTCACAAGTGTGCTAAGACAGGGAGTGAAAGTAGCTCTACCTAATACACAGAAACAAACACAGGGAGGCTACCAAATGGAGGAGACAAAGAAATATGGTCCAAATGAAAGAACAGAACAATGCTCCAGAAGAAGAACTAAGCAAAACAGAGATAGCCAACTTAGCAGATGCAGAGTTCAAAACACTGGTGATCAGGATGCCCAGAGAATTCACTGAGCACAGCAAAAACAAAAGGGAAGAAATGAAAGTTACACTAAGTGAAATAAAGAAAAACCCACAGGCAACCAGCAGTGAAGGGAAGGAAGCCAGGATTCTAATCAACAATTTAGAAGCTAAAGAAGAAATAAACATTCAGCCAGAACAGAATGAAGAAACAAGAATTAAAAAAAAAAAACCCAAAAACAATGAGAATATAAGAAGACTCTGGTACATCTCCAAAAATGCTAACATCTGAATCATAAGGATGCCAGAAAGAGAAGAGGAAGAGAAAAAATTGAAAATTTATTTGAAAAATAATGAAAGAAAACTTCCCTAGTTTGGTGAAGGAATTAGACATGCAAGTCCAGGAAACACAGGGTCCCAAACAGGAAGGATCCTAAGAGGCCCACTCCAAGACACATCATAATTAAAATGCCAAAGGTTAGAGATAAAGACACATCTTAAAAGCAGCAAAAGAAAAGCAGAGTTACCTACAAAGGAGTGCCCATAGACAATCAGCTGATTTCTCAAAAGAAACTTTGCAATCAAGAAGGGGCTGGAAAGAAGTACTCAAAATGATGAAAAACAAGGACCTACAATGCAGATTTACTCGATCCAGAAAAGCTATCATTTAGAATACAGGGCAGATTAAGTGCTTCCCAGACAAGGTAAAGCTAAAGGAATTCATCATCACCAAGTCATTATTACATGAAATGTTAAAGGGACTTATCTAAGAAAAAGATAAAAATCTATGAACATTAAAATGACAACAAACTCACAACAATCAACAAATGAATCTGAAAAAAAACAAACTAAGCAAACAACTAGAAGAGGAATAGAATCATAGACATGGAGATCACTTGGAGGGTTATCGGCTGGGAGGGGAAAGGGGGAGAATGGGGGAAAAGGTGCAGGGATTAAGAAATATAAATGGTAGATAAAAAATAGAGAGGGGAATGTTGAGAATAGTATAGGATATGGAGAAGCCAAAGAACTCATATGCATGGAACTTATATAGTCCACGGACATGAACTAAAGTGGGGGGATTGCTGCAGGGAAGGGTGGTACCCAGTGGAAGGGGACATAAAGGGGAAATTGGGACAACTGTAAAAGCATAATCAATAATATATACTTAAAAGAAGAGATGGGTATATGGAAAAATATCCATGTTAATACCTAAATTTAAATTTCCTGATGGTTGTACAATTCTGTGAATAAACCAAAACCATTGTCTTGTCCATTTTAAATGAGAAAATTATATGGAAAGTGAATTATCTTACTAAAGCTGATAAATGTGTGTTTGTATGTTTATTGTCAATATTGTTGCTTTAAACTGACATTACTGGTATGTACTGAAGATAGTAATATGTTTTAGATATCTCTCTCATGCCACTGTCACCTCTTTCTGGATTTATTTTAAAGATGGTTGTTGAAACTCCCACATAAAATTCCACTTTTCTCCCCACCCCCTCTACTTCTGTCAAAAAATGACCCTCCTTTTCAAGGCAGCCCCATTGCCACAACTACCTTAAGCACTGAAATCCCACCCCTCTCTTCTGCCTTGACTGAAGCTGTCCTTCTGCCCTTGTCTGCCTACTCCTTACCATAACTTAAGTCCACTGTTCCTTCCAGGCTGCCAACTTGGGACCTTCCTGGGAGATGAGAGAAGGAAAAGAATTCCTTATCTCTGCCTGAAACCCTGCCATCACCCATTCTTCTGTTCAGACTGAGGCTGTACATCTCTGTGCTGGTTAATTTTATGTGTCTATTCAACTGGGCTAAGTCACACCTAGACAGCTGTTAAAGCATTATTTCTGGGTGTGTCTCTGAGGTTAGTATTTGAATCTGTAGACTGAGTAAAGAGCTCCGTCACTAATGCGAATGGTTATCATCTGATCCACTGAGGGCCAGAATAGAACGAAAAGGTACAGAAGAACAAATTTGCTGCCTTAGGTATGGGGATTTGCAATGTCCATTTTCTTTTGCCCTCAGGGATCATGTTCCTGTTTCCTGGGCCTTTGGACTCCGACTGAATTACCAGCTTTCCTGGTTCTCCAGCTTGCAGACAGCAGGTCGTGGAACTTCTCAACCTCTGTAACCATATGAGCAATTCCCACAATGAATCTTCTCCATGTATATAGCTCCACCCTCCTAGTTCTGTTTTTCTGGAGAACTCTGACTGACACAATCCCTTACCTGCCAACACCTCTGACATCTCCAGTCTTTCTTAAACAAGGCATCATCAGGTCATATGAGGTTCTATATACTTGGAACAGTTCAGAAAGAAGGCAGAGGTTAAAAGGGAAAGTTCTGGGGAGGAAATCTCTGCTTTCTCTCTGCCACTTCCCTGCTTTCTTTTTCTTAGTTCTACCTTCCCCTGTAACCCTTCATCTTTCAGCTTCACAGGTGATTCCCTGCTTTATAGCTCATCTTCACAGACTGTGACTGTTTTGATCAATGAAAAGTGAGGTCTGTTTAGTATGCAAATTTCTGAAAATAAAGACAGAAAATTCCAGATCTATTCCCAGTGCCCTTCATCTGTTGTTTGCATATGTCATTAGAGTTTCCTCATTCCCTGGGATTGGAGAACAGCTGAGAAGTATCTCTATCTCAGCTATGATCACTTTACATTGTTATTGTTTCTGTTTCATCACACGATGAAGTCCTCTAAGAAAGAAATTATGCCATATTCATGGGTTTCCCTGCCTCAAACAGTGCCTAACTATACAAAGTGTTTCATATAAGTTTGCTGAATAAACTTCCAACTGCCACACTCCTGATTTCAAAAATCCCACCTCATGTCATCCCCTGTTTTCTTTCATCACTTACCTGGCCCTTTTTCCAGGCAATCTGAAGTCATCTGTCTTTCAATCATTTATCCTAGTTATTCCTACAAGCTCAGTCCAAACACCATAACCATATTATTCTAGACTCACAACCACCATCTCCAGATTCTGCATGCTACAAATAAATAAACAAAAATACCTACATAAACTTGCACAGCTCTCCTCTTTTTGTTTTTGTTTCATTAAATTATACAAATCAGTTCCACTTATTCCCACTGAAATCTTTTAAATAGCAGGGAAAAATCAGGAAACTGAGGCAATACAAAAAGCATAACTCATCTGGAATTTTTCCAGTAATTTCTTCCAAGCTGAAATCTACATATTGTAGTGGCATGCAGATCCCAACTCAAGCATGCTTTACATAAAATTGCTTTGCTTCATCCCTCCTTCATTCTTAGCAAAAGAGAGTAAACATATTTAGGGGATTTGGAAAGACAAAAAGCTCAACATCCACATCAGAATTTTATGCTGAGATTTCCCACTACCACCAGTAAGCAAACTTTGTCAAAAACATCTTGTAGCCCTTCCACTTGTAAAGCACGTCTTGTTTAAAACACACTTATCAAAACACTTCTGCTGGATGATTCAATAACGTTCATTTCAAAATGCATACATTTGGGCTCAATCCAAAATAAACTTTGTGTAGCAAATTGCAAACACCTAAGGTACCTCTTTTCCTCCCTGTTGTAGGTGACTCAGTCCCTAATGCAACACCCTAGCTGGCATGTGTAGCCATGGAAAAACAAGCCCATGGCACACTGTGTGTGTACCACAGAAGCCCAGAACAACCCCATCTGTGTTAGCTAACATGCAGTCTATTCCAAGTTATCATTGCAATTCACAACAGGATCAAAGTTGGATGGAGAAGGCTTTCTAATCCACATAGATTACTAGAGACATTGAACACTTGGACTGCCCTGGCTGGTGTGGCTCAGTGGATTGAGCGCCAGCCTGTGGACTAAAGGGTTGCCAGTTCAATTCATGGTCGGGACACATGTGTTGGTTGTAGGCCAGGTCCCCAGTTGGGGGCATGAGAGAGGCAATGATGGCACATCGATGTTTCTCTCCATCTCCTTCTTCTTTCCTTCCCCTCTTTCTAAAAATAAATAAATAAAATCTTTAAAAAAAGACAGAGAACTTGGACCTACCTGCATCACATGGCCTTTACATCTATGCCCACATATGGCATAGTGCATAATTAACAGAGAAAGCTGAGATCTGCAGTGCCCGAAGTTGACTCATTTTTCTGTGAAGGTAAATAGTGTACATTTGCCACACCCCAAGAAGACCTTAATGCTTAACACAAGGTTTCCAAGCTTTGCAATATTCTACCCCACACTATCCAACTCTAACCCTCCCTTACTCTCTACTTAACTAACTCCTACCTCTCCCACAGCTCTCAGCTTAGATCCCAATTCTTGTGGGAAACCTTCCTGACCTCTTACCTCATCTGGGTTAAGTGTACAGCATCCTTTACCCCTCCCCATTTTAGTATTCATCAGAGTATTTTATAATTTTCTGGTCTATTTTTCTGAATCCTCCACTAGGTTATGAGGTGAAGCCTGGTCTATTTTTTGTGCACTAATACCACCTAACATACTGCTAGTATAGGATAAGAGTTTGGTAAACACGTACTGAAAAACAAAGGTGTGCTTACGAGACCTGTTTTCGTTCTATGGGTTTATTTTCAAACTGCTCCTTCCTTAAAGGGGTATTTGTACTTTATTACATAAAAATTTAATTTTTTTCCATTTAGCTTCTTCTTTTTATTTATTTATTTATTTTTATTGCTTTATTGTTGTTCATTTACAGTTGTCTGCATTTTCTCCTCGTCACTCCCCCCACAGCCAATCCCACTCCCCTCCCCCACTCCCACCCTCCCCATTGGTTATGTCCATGTGTCCTTTATAGTTTCTTCTTAAAACTTTGTTATATATTAGTTCAGCCACTCTTTCAGCAGTTCCAAAATAGTAGTAGGCTAGGTTAAAAATGTAATATCAGCAATTTAAAAACTATAGCCTAATGGTAATAATCTTGAAATTCTGTTCTGGCCATGATAGATGAACTACTAATAATAATTAGGTGGAGAGACAGAGCTGACTGGAGAGTGAGAAATATATATTCTGGTTTGGTCAGGGGGCTTGATCCCTGTGGTAGTGCTCCTCTCATTCTGGGACACCCAATTGCTTATATGTGACCCCAATCTGACTCCCCCTGCCCTGTCCATTTACTCCCTGCATTTTGGCTGGACAATGCAACTATTTCTGGCCAATGAACTGTTGGCAAAAGTGACATGCATTGACTCTAGAACCTGAGCAGTTAATTGCTACTTTAAGAAGCCCCAGTTTTATCTTTGTCCTGCCACCTCAACGAGATACATTCCAGAGGATGGAATGCATATTAAAAGGGTATTGAAACAAGGTCAGTGTTGAACAAACTTACTGCCAGTTTCCATGGCCAGGGGCATAGAGTATGTTAGAGGTAAACTGACCTTATATAGCTTATTGTTACTTGCCATAGGTAGCCTTCCCTTACTAACTGAATTCCTCTTTGTGCTTTTGTTTAAATAGGGGCATCCAATATGTCTCTAGTTCTGGAAAGAGAGGAACTTCAATCACATAGGAAATTCTCACTAATATGCCCATTCTGTGCCTGTGCCAGAGTGAGGTTTGATTGTGTCCTTAAAGGTAGTCACTAAGCATCCTTCTCTCAGCAGGAACTTATTATAGTAGGTGACATGTTGGTGTTTATTTGTCTGACCCCATGGTGAAATGTTAGTTCTCCAAGATAGCACAGCAGTTTCTTTGAATGATTGCCAGAGGAGCTCAACTAAGGTGGTACAAAAAAATAACTCAGAAGTCCCATGAGTAATGACTTTACTCCTGAAGGGGTTATATTTCATAGATTTACAACAATTAAGAAAATGTTAACCCAATGCTCACTTAGTATATTAATTTATCATGGCTTTTATAATAAATTATCACAAATGTAGTGGCTTGAACAATACACACTTATTATCTTACAGTTCTGGATATCAGACATTTGAAACGGATTCATGAGGCTAAAATCAAGGTATTGACAAGGCTGCATTCCTTTCTGGAGGCCTAAAGAGAGAGTCCGTTTCTTTACATTCATTCACCTTTTAGAGGATGCTCTCACTTCTCAGATCATGGCCTCTTCCTCCATCTTTAAAGTCAGTAATTGTTGGTCCAAGTCCTTCTCACACTGCCATCTCAATGGTACTGTCTCTCTGTCCCCTCCTACTTTTAAAGGTCCTTGTGATTATATTGGATTTACCTTGATAATCCAAGACAATCTCCCTATTTTAAAGTCAGCTGATTCACCACTTCTGCAAAATCAATTTCTCCGAGTCATGTAACCTAACAAATTATAGATTCTGTGATTATGAAATGCACATTTTGGGCAGGGGGGTTATTCTGCCTGCTATCCTGAGTTTAACCTGCAAATTCACTGGAGAACATTTATAGATTCTCAGTTTCATACATGTAGCAGCACAATAGCCATTGTTTAGCAGAACTGTATGTTATGTAGCCCCTAAACACCCTCTAAGAGACAGATTATTATAGTCTTTATTTACAGAATGAGAAACATACTAAAAAAAACCCCAAACCATTTATAGTTTTTGAGACACCTACAACAGCAAACCATGAAAAATTGAATACTTTTGATTATTTACATTGAATTAATTAATGCTTTTAAACAATGAAAATGTGTGAATGTATGAGGTATGTCCAGAAATAATCCAGCCATTGTTAATACAATGAGAACGGTTTGCATGACATCGATATAACCTGGCAGCCAAGGAAAGTGAACTGGAATGAGCATGTGTAAACAATGATGACTTCACTGTATTAGTCAGTGGGGGTGACAGATGTCATTGAGTGAGCATGTGTACTGTGTGGCCATTGCATTAAAAATGACTGAGTGAGTAGAACAACACATCTGCATCAAATTTTGCATTAAGCTTCAACATTCCTCTGCAGAAACAGTTCTGATGATTCCAAAGACCACAACTATGGGCAACTGGTGAATGGCAGCTTCATTACAACAATACACTGATTCATGTATTATGTATCACGTAGAGTTCTTTGGTAAAATATCAAATCACCCAAGTAACTCATCCCCTTACAGCCCAGATTTGGTGCCCTGCGGCTTCTGCCTTTTCCCAAAACTAAAATCATGGGAATTAAAAACAAAAGTCAGGAGTGAAGGATACACTAATTGAAATAAAAAATAAATTATAGAGATTAACAATAGAGTTGATGAAGTCATAAATCAAATCAATAATTTGGAATAAAAGAAAGCAGAAAACAATCTATCAGAAGAGCACAAAGAAAACAGAGTCCAAAAAATTAACATAGTATAAGAAACCTCTGAGACAATATTTGCACCATGGGAGTGCAGAAAGGACAAGTAAAGAGCAAACAATTGAAATTTTATTTTAAAAAATAATGACAGAAAACTTCCCTAACCTTGTGAAGGACATAAACATATAAGTCCAAAGAGTGCAAAAGTCCCATGCAAGATGAACCCAAAGAGGACCACACCAAGACACATCATAATAAAATGCCAAAGGTTAAAGACAAAGAAAGAATCTTAAAAGCAGCAAGAGGAAAGCAGTTTGTTACCTACAAAAGTGCTCCCATAAGACTGTCAACTGATATCTCAATGGAACCTCTGTAGGCCAGAAGGGATTGGTAAGAAATTCAAAATGATGAAAAGCAAGATCCTACAACTAAGATTACTCTACCTAACAAAGCTATCATTCAGAATCAAAGGACAGATAAATAGCTTCCCAGACAAGAAAAAGCTAAAGGATTTCATCACAACCATACCAGTATTACAAGAAATGTTAAAGAGTCTTCTGGGAGAAGAAGAAAAAAAAGTAGGAGGATGAGGGGAAGAATAAAAGAATAAAAAAAAAGAAAAGAAAGGGAGGAAGGAAGGAAGGAGAGAAAGAGAAAAGAAATATGGATACTATTTGGGTGGCTGGCAGATATACAATGCAATATACAGATCATGAGTCATAGAAATGTACACTTGAAAACTAAATGACCCCAATAAATTTAATTGTAAAAACACAACAAAAAGTATACAAATAATAAAATGAGAATAAATACATATCTGTTAACAATTATTTTAAATGCAAAAGCATAGATAAAATGCTACAATGAAAAGATACATGGTGGCTAAAAGGATAATGAAACTAAATCCTAAACATGCTATCTATAAGAGCATTGTTTCAGATTTAGGCATACACAGACTGAAAATAAAGGGATGGGAAGAGATATTTCATGCAAATTGAATCAAAACAAAACAAGAAATCTGGAATAGAAATACTTATATCAAATAAACTTTAAAGCAAATTCTACAACGAAAGACCAATAACATTCCAGCAACTATAATTCTGGGTATTTATT
>VMDR010033194.1:0-11444 GCA_007922815.1 Macrotus californicus
TTTTAAAGGGTCCTTTTTCTGTTAAATATGGCAAAACACCAGAATTTGAATCCTTGCTGTAACTGATACATGTATTCACATTATACTTACATTTCTTTATCTGCAAAATTGAGAAAAAATTTAGGGTAAACTGGGGATATGGATAGGAAGTGGTAGCATAGTGCCTAGCCCATAGCATTAGGTCTAGAATAGCCCTGTTTTTTTTTTTTTTTTTAACAAACTAAGCATGGTGGTGAATTCTTAAAAAAAAAAAGTGAAAAGCAATTACGTTAGCTCAATGTTTAGGGTAGGTATTTTAAAAATTAATTGCTTCTAAAATTTTTTAAGACTTACATCTTTAATTTGTACTTTTTAGAGATGCATATATCTATGTATTTTTTCAAATCAAATTATATTTTTCCCCCCAGAGGGAAGCAGGCTTCACTACAGTCATAAGCAATGCAAGGGTGGGGGGCAAAATATCTGCATAATTAATACTCTTCAAGCTACATAGGGTTTTCCACTATTTTCCAAAATATTTAGAGGTGATTAATGTGTGTTCCTGGGAAACTGGGCAAGTTTGCTGGGCTCTGGATTTAGTGAAAACGTTTAAGCGAAGAAAGCTTCTGAGAGGTAAACCATTCATTTTTCTTTGCATTTAGTTCCCAAATGGAGACAAATAGCTTAAAAGCAATATTAACCTCGATGTGCTTAGGCTATTTATCTTCATAAGAAACAGTCTGAAAACCAGAAAACAAAGCCCATAAAAATGATTTTATTTAATCGCGCAAGTATATCTCACCAAAAATCTTTAGTTATTTCCTTAGGGCTTAATCCTAAACTCGGTAACTCATGTACAAATTCTATGGACGTCAATGGAAGCTGAGCATGTGTGGTCACGGCCAAACTTGGTTGTCTTGGATGGATTAGCCAAAGAGGGCCTCAGATCAATTCTTTTCAAACATAAAGTGCTCTCGGTCTGGAATCCTTTTCCATCTTTCCGAATTTATTGATCTAATCCAGTAATAATTATTGAATCTCCATGGTATATACATCAGAGATCACTTCCATGCATGCATCAGGGAGGCAGCAGCCTCAACACATTTACCTTTCCACATAAATGTTAATAATCTTGCAGCAATATTTCATCGTAGCCGAAAGAGAACGCCGTGACATGCTTTGTGACAAGGTCAATTTCACTTAAGGAAAAATGCTAACATTTGAAAGTCAGCCGTTCAATTAGAGTTATTATTGCATTTTCGTTACCTTGTTCCAGGACAGTAATCTGATTCCAGCAGTGCCACAGTTATTTAGGTAGGCTCCAAATATTTATTGGAAGTCATGATGCATAAGAAAAAAAATTTATATCATTTTCTAAGTCCCAGAGAAATGGTGGTTTCAGAAAATCTGCCTTTAAAAATGTTTATCTAGATATTTTTAGCGTGCACATTGTTTCCTATAGGGTAGAACTTCTTCAATTGCATGCAGCTGGTTAGAATACCGATACTCCCTCCCCGAGGGCCTGACCCCCGTGCTTTCCTTGTTTCCTTAGTGAGTACAGTTAAAGCTGTACCTTGAGCTACCCGTCCTTATTGGTCTTATAATATCACCTGCAGACCCTGCCACTGAGCATCTGAAGGGAGATCTCAGTGACGCATGCACTTTGACTGGAGTCTTTTACTGGCCTTTCCCTCAAGTGAAGTGCAATAGGTGAGGTGGATCATACTCAACCGAACGCTGAATTATAACTCAGATTGCAATGTGCCTTCAGGATATTTTGTAGGGCATTAAACACGAAGACACCAGGCCTTGTCTGCCCGAGTTTTTAGTGATGTGCTCTCGGGTAGACTCTGCATGTTTACCAAGCCCTCCTTGGGCTTCTGTTGCTGTTCATCCACGACCCCCTCTTGGGATGAACGTGGACAACCAGGAAGAGAGCTGAGCTGACAACAGAGTAGGGGCCAGTGGTGGGGTGTGGAATGCCGCATGCATAGTGTCATGGAATTGATTTGCCAAATGCAGAGAAAACATCATATTTTTGTGGCCCAGTAACCACCTGGCCTGAAAAAGTCACCCAATGACTGGGAATTAAATCAAGTGCTGTTTTTATATTGACTCTGTTGTATCTACTGTGATTCTTACACCACGGTTCTCTATGACTGTAATGGGGTGCCTTGTGTACACCCCAAATTCATATGTTGAAATCCTCCCTCTCCCCTGGCCCTGTTCCTCAGAATGCAAACATTTTTGTCTTTAAGGAGGGTTAGTTAAACATTCCAGCTGGCTCACAGGCATGCGTGGAGAGAGCCCTGGCCAAGTGGGCCCTCTGTTCTCCCGAAATGTAAGAAATACAGAGTTGGATTGTTAAGACGCAACTCACGTTTCAGCTCATGGCCTCATAAAAGAGAACCAACCTGACAATAAGTGCCGTTTTCACTTCAAAAGCATAGTGCTCCATAGCTATTACATATTTTTTTGTGAATAGTTCTTTTATTAATATAAAAATATATTTGGGGCTTCCGGGAATGGCAGCAGACTGAAGTTGTCATGCAAGCCCTCTCACAGCTAAAAATGATGAAATCTGGACAAAATTGTAACTGCTATTTGAAGGCCTTGGAACATACACAGAAGTGAATGGATTCCTGAAAACCTGCCACTGGAGGGGGCGTCCCGAGCTGTTCTGCCCAGGCACACTTCTAGGTTCCCAGAATTACGGGGCAGAGAACCAGATGCAGCTCCACTGTCTTGGCTGAAGGTAGCAAAGAGAGGTGAGGGCTGGAAAAACCGCAGAGAAAATAGCTAATGCCAGAACGAATTCCTCGAGGGGTCTCCTCTCACACAGCTGCAATGGAAAGGGTGAGAACCATAGGTTTTTAGGTTTTTAACCGAGAAATCTGCAGCTGTGAGAGCAGAAAAATGCAGCCTTACTTGTGTAGTTAAAGATGGCAAAGAGAATGCAGTGTTGGAAGAGAGACTGGAAACGTCGGGGGCGTGGGGAGGGGGATTCTGGGTTGGGAGGAAGAGAGAAGGAACAGATCGCCGATCTGAGCATAAACTCTGCATAAACCCCAGCTGACTCCCACACTCCATATGTGCAGTGAAGCCGTAGGGGCTCGGGCCAGGGGTGTGCTGGCGGACACGGGAGAGAAAATTATCCACGACAGACATTGTTGTGCTGGGAGGGAGTTTGTGAGTGTGCTGCTTGGAATGGAAGGCATTTCCTAAATCCCTGCACGGCTCCCGTGTCAGAAAGCTGAAGCCTTCTTGGGCTAAGGTGTCAGAAGACACAGTTGCAAGTTGGTGGAGAAGATGGAGCTTCAGGAAGATTTCTGAGAATCAAGGAATCCAGAGAGACTCTGTACAGAGCCACGCAATCTGAATATAAACTTTACTCAAATGCTTGCATGATCACCAAATTCTATGAGCAGAGTGGGACCACAGAAGGGGGCAGGCTAAAAAAAGAGGAACATGACCTGAAGTTTGGGTCCAGACAAGTTAACTGCCTACTTAGAAGTAAAAAGGAAAGAAGAATCCTCTGTCGTGATGAGAGAGAGACACAGCCAATATAGAAACAGACACAAGGAAACAGGATGCAGTGGTCAGTGTGGGTCCATGAGGACAAACCCAGCCCTTCAGCGGCCTCACAGAGAATGAACGGATGGTGGAGCAAAACTGCCAGGGTTTAAATCCCTGCTTCACAATTGGCTGGGTGTGGACTTTACCAGCCTGTTTGATTTCTCTCTGCCTCTGTTTCCTCATTTCTAACCTGGAACAGTCATAGTGCTTCCTGCTTGAGGCACTGGTGAGAATGGAATGAGTTAATACATGCAAAGCACTTTAAGAAGGCAGGCATCAACCAGAGACATTGAAATTAAGAACAATCTAACAATGGCCAGAGGGGAAGGGGGAGGGAATAGTGGGGGGAAGGGTTTCCAGGAAACACTATAAAGGACACATGGACATAACCAAGGGGGAGGGTGGGAGCGGGGGAGGGGGGTGGGATTGGCTGAGGTTGGGGGAGAGTGATGGGGGGAAAATTCAAACTGTAATTGAACAACAATAAAGTAATTTAAAAAAAAAAAAAAAGAAGGCAGGCATCACTGTGTTAGCTATTGTGACAGTGATTGTGGCTGCGAGGGGGTGGACACACAACCCTCCTCCCAACACGTAAATGCCATTCCAGGGAGGAAAGGGTGTGGGTGGGGGGAGAGACCTTGAGGTTATTAAAAGCACTGACTTGGCTTGGATGACACTGTGTTTCAAAGTAGCAGAATAGAAACACAAAGAACAGTCACATAGGACAAGTCACACTTGCTTTCCTTGTACAACTGAGCACACACAATCACATGCATGCTCACACACCAACTCACACCTGCTGTTTGCTCCTGGAGGGTGTATTGGATCGTAGCTGCCTCTTTCCATTCTGACCATTTTTATAAATAGCAGAATTGTCACTCTGACTTCCTCTTTTTTAATCCAAGAATTGAGAAAGTTAAAAATTTTGACCTTCTTAACAACTTTGCTTCAGTTCTAATGTTGCTGCCTGCTGGTCAAGGAATACCATCTATACAATACATGAAAGTTGTGTCAACTCCATTGATTTATTCTACAGTGAAGATTTTTGTATCTTTTTAAAATTTTTTTCCTCCTTGGTTATTCATGCACTCTAACCCTCACTGTTGCCTGCCATGGGTATTTTGTCTGCTAGACTTGGGGATGTGATGGCAAAGAAGACTCAGTGTCTACCCTTGAAGGTGTCACAAGGCAATAGAGATACAGATTCAAATAAGAAGAAATCATAACAGCATTAGATGCAGGTGGAGAGATACAATAATAGTATTAAATACAGAATATTCTATTCAAGAATTGGAAAGATAGAATTATGAGGACTTCATGAAAGAGGCATGGTTTAAGCACCATGTTAGCCCATGGGAAGTTATTTTATAAATAAAGGAGAAAAGACTTCTATGAACAATAAAGACTCTGTATAAGTCACAGACTCATAAAACAATAAGCAAGTTCAGGGAACTGCAAATAATTTCAAAATTTTAATACAGTGGGAGGTAGGGGGGGAACCCCATCTGGTGGGAAGACAGGATTCAGATTGCATTTGGACTTAATTCATATGTAAGGCTACCCTGAGTGACAGTGACAGAGGGGGCAGAGTTTTAGGTGTACCTGCTTTAGAACTTGGCAACTGCTTTGCTGTGCCAGGGGAGAGAGATTGGGGGGTTGAGATTTGAGACCATGGCAAAGGTCAGGTGTTCCAAAGACTGACAGACTGCTCCAGTTTTTGGCTTAGGTTGCTATTGACTTTATTAATAGACACCGTTTCTATAATAAAATAGAAGCTGAAGAGCAGAAAGATGATTCTACACATTTAGACTTGCAGATCCCTGTGGGACACCTACCTGATGCTGTCAGTCAGAGGTTGGGATTGGAATTTCACATTTGGAATTCAAAACAGAATGAGGGGCTGGACACCTGGGTTGAGAAAACATGGAAGTTCTGCCAGTTCACTTGTGCAGAGAGAGATGAGCAGAGAGCTGAAGACAGAGCCTTAGGAGGCCAGCAGTTTAAGAGATGGATGAAGGAGTGAGAATTAGTAAATGAAACTGTATTAGTCAGGGGTCTCTGGAGAGACAGGACCAACAAGATGTATATCTACATATCTACATGTATAGACATATAGATATATGGCATATCCCATAGTTCACAGGGTAGGCTGGCAGTCAGGAGACCCAGGGAGAAGTCACATTTGGAGTCCAAAGGCAACTGGCTGGCAGAATCCAATTCTCTTTGGGAGAGAGAAGTCTTGTTTTCTGTTAAGGCCTTCAACTGATTGGATGAAAATGGAGGGTAATCTCTTTGACTCAATGTACACTGATTTAAATATTAATGCACTCTAAAAACTATCTGCACAGAGACCTCTAGAATAATTTGACCAAATGTCTGGGGACTGTGGCCCTGCCAAGTTGACACATAAAATTAACCATTACAGAAACTGAGGAAGATTTAGTGATGAAGATAGAACAATTGAGGGGTAGGGAGAGATTTCATTAAGTTTAGAGAGGAAAGAATTTCAAGGGAAAAACAAATGATTCAAGTCACAGCAGGATGTGAACTGGAAATATACTACATGCGAAGCAATGGGCAGTCACCGTGATAAATTAACTGTCTTTTCACAGAAGCCGACGAGCCAAGAGTTGAGAGGTTAATATGAGGTGAGAAGCAGGAGGCAATGCGTGTCTTGTGAGTGAAAGTTGTTGCAGGGTGGCCAATGGGGAAATAAGGATGAAGGAGGGCTGCTTTCTCTATAGAACTTGGAAAGAAATGAAATAAGCCTGCTATGATTTACAGCTTGGCTGGTAAGAGTGACTGTGACTCGACACGTTAACACTCTAGGTGTAACTGCGGTTCCACAGGAGTCACAGAAACAGCATACTCTCATCCTAAAGAGTCTTCTCCAATAGCGAAACTGCAGTGCCACGTGGGGTGGGAGGGAGTATTTTGAATGGTTTGGAGCTCATGTCAGTCAAAGGAAACCACATAGGTAGCTGCTTCCTCAGCAAGACAGGTGGGTTAAATGGTGGGCATGACAGTGCACTGGGCAATTTTGACCATTCATTCCCAAGTAAATTCCCATTATTGATTAATATTGTAATCTCGAACAAAGAACCTTTCACATTCATAAACAAGTTCTTATTCTATGAAAACTAATGTTCTCATTTATTTTATATCTCCCTGTAGCTAACCGTTTTTCAGAAGGCCAACACAAGACAGTGTGGAGAACATAGCGAGGAAATATGTGGGTGCCTGAGCAAACACTTTGTCAGAGTGAGACCTAGACATGGCTTTTCACATGCAAGCCAGTATTCTTTCTCTTGAAAAACCTATTCTGGTCCCAAATTAAGGGAAAAATACAGATTATGGATGTATAATACATAGACAAGTCGATCTATTTCCTATTATGGACAATTATTCGGACTAATATCATAAATCAAATGACCTATGTGGTTCTTTGTTTTCTTCAAAACATTCACACCACTAAAAGGGGAAGAACCTATACTTTGAGGCCCAGATCTTTATGCCAAAAAGTCTTCCCTAGTAGGATCTCATACAAATATAACACATTTTGGTCATTGCCACCAAATAAACTTCCAGGGGCTGGCAAAGCACATGTAATTGGAAGCTGAGAAGTAATCTCACTTGTTCCACTTGAGTTGGGCAGGCAGGTGCTCCACTGCGTTTAAAGAACCTCCATTCACTGTAATGGGTTGGGGTCACTTCATCTAATGGATCTCATTATATTGAGGGAATATAATCATTTTGGCAGCTTGCTTTCAATACAGAAATGGGGAATTTCAAGGTAATAAGGAAACCGGTATCAATTTGTTTTCAATATCTGATAAAATGCTAGTTCACACGGTTTCATTTTTTGAAATGGATTTGGAAAAGAGGTAGAAATAAGATCCAATCATTACTGAAGAACTTAAGCACCAAAACCTGCCCTTCATCTGGTTACAAGATTCTGGGAGAAGGTGGGTTTGAGTGTTTTAGATGACTTTTTGTACCCTTCCGTGTCCTGGAAAAACTATTAGCGGTTTGTCATCGGGGTGGCTCCTTATGTCCGTGGCCAGCAGCCAACCGGCCTTTTCTAAGTGATGAGGGTGAGGGTGGGGGGTCAAGGGAAAAGGCATGTACTTTTGCACACACAGTTTTTTTTGCATGTGTAATTTCAGTCTCTCTTTACAGTGGTTCCATGAGTTTGATACAACTGAGTACCAAACCATCGGAAATGGCTGCTCTCCAGGTCAAAGGTTGTATAACGCTGGCAATTCCTTGTCATTCAAACTAAAGTGTTCTCGCCTTAACGCTGAACGAACTAGGGCTCATAGGTGTTAAATAGTCTATTGAGGTCAAACAGCCAGCACGTCGCACTATTTTAAGTCTCAAATTTTGATTTCTTTCCTCTACCACTCACTTCTTTAGGAAAATAACACTCTACAAAGGAGACTTCCAGAACATTTTAGGGTCCCAAAGTCCTCAGAATCTACCGCTAGATTTTATTTCTATTCTGTGCTTAGAAGTAGTCCACTCAGGTGTGTCAAAGTGACCCAGAAGGCAGCCGGAAAAGCTCCTGAAGGCCAAAGCTGGAACAATTTGAGGAGCAAAATAAACAAAGTAGCATTGGATTATAACCCACAGTACAAAATATATACCCCATAGTATACTGATACAATGAAATGATTGAATAAATAACGGATGGCAGAAAACAGACAAAACCCCCTGCAGAATTTTAAACAATCTACGTGGAGGCTGTTACTTCAAGGAGACACAGCCTGTCTCCCCACTTCTTAAGTGAGAACTGTGCGTGATGACTTTCTTTCAAAGAGAACAGTGTAGGGAGAGAAAAAATAGAGGAACTTCACAGTCGAGAAACCGAACAAACACTACCTCCAGCCAGATGACCAAGGTCAGCATCAATGGTGAGAGGTCATGCTGATAGGCTATGCCCTTGACTATGATGTGAGGGGAATGGCAGTTTATCTTGGTGATCATCCTCAGAAAAACATATAACGCTAGTCTAATCATGAGAAAAAATCAGACAAATCCCCACTGAAGGACATTCTACAAAATACCTGACTAGTATGCTTCAGAAGTGTGAAGGTCATCAAAAACCAGGCAAGTCCGAGAAACTGTCTGAGTCGACAGGGACTCTGAAGACATGACATCTAAATGTGAAGTCGTGTCCTGGGCAGGTTTCTGGTACAGAAATAGGGACAATAGATAACAACTAGGGAAATCGAATGATGGATGGAGTATAATTAATAAGAATGTATCAGTACTGGGCATGCGTAGTAGCAAATGTGCCCAAAGATGTTACTAATAGGAGAAGCTGGGTGTGGGGCCTAGAAGAATTACATATGTTTTCTAGTAATAGGAAACAGTTGTCTGAAAGACTCAAGCAGAATGAGACAAAGTCATTCTGAATATGTTTTAAATACCTCCAGTATATTATTAGTTTATGTGTACTTGTTATAAAAACTTAGACTTTTGTAGCTCACAGTAATACGAGTTGTTGTTTTTTTTTAATTGCTAGTAAAAAAACACTGATCCATCTAGGCCTTTCAAAAGAACATAAAGATCGGCTAAACTGTTCACCATATATACATACTTTATTACATCATAAAAGAGAGCACTGGGAATAAATAAAACACGTTGACGTCATGGGCTCCTCAGTGAGTTGTTCCGGTTCTAGGCTCACTTTCCTGATCTGGCCACCGGCCGTTCGGAAGGAACTCAACAGACCACGAGGGCAGTGAAAAGAAGATCCCTTGATAGGAAGCTTCAAAGGTGTCACTTTCCAAATAAGTAATTAAAAAGCATTAGCTATTGCTTAAAGAATTGGAACATTTCCTAATGTAATTCAAAAGAATTGCTTTGAAAGCAGAAGGGTCAAATCAAGGAACAGGTATAAAGGACTCATGGACACAGACAATGGGGGTGGGGCATTGAATGTAGGAGGTGGAGGAGGCAGGACAGAGGAGAGCAATGGGGACAATTGTTGTTGAACAACAGTAAAAAATCAAATATTGAAATACCGCACCAATGTTTTGGCTATTGGCATTCACAGAGACTGAAGCTCCTCAGTGTTTCCATAATTCTATTTAAGGTTTATTTGCTCACTGAGGCCACTCCAAGGCCCTCCCAGTCCAGTCCAGAAATCAGATCTCCAGCCCACGGTTATTTTTTCAGGTTTCTTGTTTCATACACAGTATTTGAAATAGTTTTCAGACTGGTTAAAGCATTCAGACTTAGCACTGGATACTTTCAACAACAGCAAAGGGCCCACTCGAGAGCACGAGCTATCTTCAACAAAGTCCAAAATAATTAGAACGGCCCCTGAGATTCCTGAAAGCTCAGAGAAAACTTGGTTTTATAGGAAACCCTTTAATACACAAACGCTTCAAATGTATCAAATGATGTTGCTAAAGTATGCCCTGTATTACATTGCTAATATGCTCCTGGTTTAAAAAAAAAAAAAAAAAATCCAGGACATACTTATCTCAAATGCAACACATTCCCTTTTGTATAACATCTTTAGAATGTAGTCATTTCATATCATCTATCACCTCTGTCACAATTTTCTTAAATTTCTAACCTCTCAAACTTACTTCTCTTATTATAGACCACATGATTTATGAGCACCGATAGCAGCAGAGACAGCTGTGAGATGTGCATTGTAACCTATTGCAGATCACCTCAGAAGTGGTTTCCTGTGGAATGTACTGTCACACTGAAATGGAATTACGACACGTTCTGGGGGCAATTCTGACATGTACTCTTAAACTTACTTGCTCGATTGTAAAGGGAAAAAAAAAAGTGTAGAAATGAGAAAAAAGTGAGCTACTTTTGTTTTATTCTTTTTACTCCCTGTAAAAATAATATATAGATTTTACAAGTTTACCGTGATAAGATATACTTTCATTTATCAAAGATCTTATATATATGCAAAGTATGTCCTTCTTCTCTTCGTATTTTTAAATGAAAGAATTGGGGGGAAAAGCCTTTAGCCAGAGGAAGATCCATCTCTAATCCAGTGATTTTGTTTTTTCTACCATCAATATAGGACTTCCATGGGAACATTTTCCTGAGGATTTTGGATGTGAAACTTACAAAATAGCATTATTTGCATTAGTCTCTCTGTCTCTCTCAGAGACCAAATATATATATATATTTATTTGGTCTGCTATGTCTGCAGAGAAGAGGTTACCTAAAAGTGGCAATGTACGTTGGGAAGCTGGTTCTGAATCGTGACCAGGGAATAAGTTATCTGCAAGTGAAAGCATTTGTCAGGAGAGGGAACCAAGTTTGCAGTGACAATGGTTTGCAAGGCCTTGTAGGAAAGGGAGTGAATGGGACACCCAGCTCGTGTGACAACTCAAGATTTGGAGAGGCTAGTCTGGGCTCCTGGGCACTGGGCAGTGAGTGACACCCCACGAGATGACACCCTGTGAGAGGACACCCTATAAGGCTTTAGGGACCTGAACAATCGCTAGAGGTGACCACTCTTCATACTTTCAGTCAACACCCGGAACAAAGGGGTATTTCAACACCTCTCCTTGGATTTCCTGTGTTATTTTTCTTTGAGCTTCTGTTGTTGATTCTCCTAGTGTAAATCATGGATGAACAGAAGTAAGACCATCCTAAGAATGCTTCATTTCTGCTTTTTTTTCTTTCCCCTAAAAAGTCAAGTTTTAAGTCAAGAGTCTAAAGTAGAGATTTGGAGATTCAAACTCTTAATAAGAAACATTGATTTAGAAGAATATGGGGGGGCCGGCCAAGATGGAGGCATAGGTAGACACACTGTGCCTCCTCGTACAACCAAAAGAAGGACAACAACAAATTTTAAAACAAAAAACAACCAGAACTGACAGAAAATCGAACTGTATGGAAGTCCG
>VMDR010033195.1:0-11448 GCA_007922815.1 Macrotus californicus
AATGCACTCCTAACTAAGTCTCAGACATTGCTGATGTCTTCAGTTGGAGTAATGATGAGGAATATGATGAGGCTCAGAGATGATTTGAGTATAAGGAATGAGTATAAACAACAAAAGAATTTATATTTTCTCATGACTATGACCATTTTGATGATTCTGTAACAACTGCAGCAAAATAGCTATCTCAAAAAAAGAGAATTAAAAAATGTACATATTTCTTGTCTTTATGTCTCAGTTAAAGCCCTAAACCAGTGATAGGGCACTAGATCATCTAGACAGATGTAGTTCTCTAGTTATTATAAGTGATAATATTTATAAGTAATAAGTATGTGGAACTATATAACATAATACATAAATATGCTAATTCAGTACACATGAGCAGCATTTACTCATCAAATAACACATTTTATTTAAGACATTTAATAATATACATAATCAAGAGCTTCCAGGTAGTGAACACATGGAGATTTCGGGAGAGTGGCTCAGAGAGGGCATGGAAGCTCTGTGCCCTTTGCATCTCTTCCATCTGGCTGTTCCTGAGTTACATCTTTTTATTTAAAAAATGGTAGCCTGGTGTACTCTCCCTCCCAGGGGCACCCCCATGCCTTTCACTTTCCCCTCTTTTCCCCCACAGAGGCGTGCATCTTCTAAACTCTAAGGGAACCCATGAGACTTGCAACCAGGGGAGCAATGGGCAGCAGCAGCTCATCCCAGGCAAACCCTCCAAACCTGCCCCTAAGGCCCCCTTTTCATTGACTATCAAGTGAGCTGACAGCAGTCCCACTTGGCTCCCCTCTTTCTTACAACATTTCTAGAGCCAAAACAGCCCTGCCTAGTCTCTTTCCTGTTTCTTCTACCACACTAATAGAATGATGGATAAAAATCACATGATCATCTCAATAGATGCAGAAAAAGCATTTGACAAATTTCAACACCCTTTCATGATAAAAACTCTCAACCAATGAGAGTTATAGAAGGAATTTGCCTCCACATAATAAAGAACATATGTTACTGTTAAAAATATACATAATCACATTCACGCATCATAATAAAACATAAATGACAAGGAGTTCACAAAATGATAATCAGTGTTATTCTGTTTACTGAGATATAGTTGACATATAACATTGGATAAGTTTAAGGTGTACAATGTAAAGATTTTATATGTGTACATATTGTAAAATGATTACCACAATTATTCTACTTAACATTCATTACCTCAATAGTTCTTTTCTTGTGATACAATTTTTAAGATCGACTATCTTAGCAATTTTCAAGTATATAATACAGTCTTGTTCATTATAGTCACCATGTACATTACTGTACATTACATCCCCAGAACTTATAGCTGGGAGTTTGTACCTTTTGACCACTCTCACACATTTCCTTCACTTCTCCTTCCCATATCTGGCAATCACCAATCTATTCTGTTTCTGAGTTTTGATTTTTCATAGATTCCATACAGAAGTGAGATCACACAGTTTGGTTTTTCTTTGTCTGACTTATTTTGCTTGGCATAACACCCTCAAGTTTCATCCATGTTGTGCAAATGGCAGGATTTCCTTAATTTTATGGCTGAATAATATTCCGTGTGTGTGTGTGTGTGTGTGTGTGTGTGTGTGTGTGTGTGTGTGTGTGTGTATGTGATATTTCCTTTATTCATCCGTCCAACAATGGACACTGAGGTTGTTTCCATGTCTTGGCTATTGTAAATAATGCTGCAGTGACCACAGGGGGTGCAGATATCCCTTTGAGACAATGATACAATTTCCTTCAGATATATACCTAGAAGTAAGATTCCTGGATCATCTAGTAGTTCTATTTTTAATTTTTTTAAGAACCTCCATACTGCTTTCCATAGTGGCTTCACCAGTCTGTATTTCCATCAACAGTACACCAGGGTTCCCTTTTCTCCTCATGTTATCACTTGTCTTCTTTTGTAGTATATTTTATTGATTATGCTATTATAGTTGTCCCAATTTTTTCCTCTTTGATACACTCTACACAGTCCCCCACTTTCCTCCAGCAATTTGCCCCCTCCAACTTAATTCATGTCCATGGGTCATGCATGTAAGTTCTTTGTCTTCTCCATTTCCCATATTATTCTTAACGCCCCCCTGTCTATTTTGTACTTACCAATTATGCTTCTTAACCCCTAGACCTTTTTCCCCATTCTTCTCCTGCCCCCTCCCAGCTGATAACCCTCCAAATGATCTCCATATCTATGATTCTGTTCTTGTTCTGTTTGTTTGCTTGATTTGTTTTTGGTTTTGTTTTTTTAGATTCAGATGTTGATAGTTGTGAGTTTGTTGTCATTTTAGTGTTCATAGTTTTGATCTTCTTCTTTCTCTTAGATAAGTCCCTTTAACATTTCATATAATAAGGGCTTGGTGATGATGCACTCCTTTACCTTTACCTTGTCTGGGAAGCACTTTATGTGCCCTTCAATTCTAAATGATAGCTTTGCTGGGTAGAGTCATCTTGGCTGTAGTTCCTTGCTTTTCATCACTTTGAATACTTCTTGCCAGTCCCTCCTTGCCTGGAAAGTTTCTTTTGAGAAGTCAACTGATAGTCTTATGGGAATTCCTTTGTAGGTGACTCTGTCCTTTTCTCTTGTTGCTTTTAAGATTCTTTCTTTATTTTAACCTTTGTCATTTTAATTACGACGTGTCTTGGTGTGGTCCTCTTTGGATCCCACTTGTTTGGGACTCTCTGTGCTTCCTGGATTTGTATGTCTATTTCCTTTGCCAGATTAGGGAAGTTTTCTTTAATTATTTTTTCAAATACATTTTCAATTTCTTTTTCTTCCTCTTCTCCTCTGGCACCCTTATGATTTGTATATTGGTATGTTTAAAGTTGTTCCATAGGTTCCTAAGCCTCTCCTTGGTTTTTGGGTTTGGTTTTTATTTTTTAATTCTTATTTCTTCTTTCTGTTCTGGTTGAATGTTTATTTCTTTCTTATGTTCAAAATTGTTGATTTGAATCCTGGTTTCCTTACCTCCACAGTTGCTTCCCTGAATATTTTTCATTTTACTTAGTGTATCTTTCATTCTTTCCTTTATTTTGTGACCTTACTCAATGAGTTCCCTGAGCATTCTGATCACCAGTGTTTTGAACTCTGCATCTAATAGGTTGGCTGTCTTCTTTTTTTTTTTTAGTTCTTTATCGGAGATATGGTCTGTTCTTTCATTTGGGCCGTATTTCTTGGCCTCCTCAATTTAGTGGTCTCCCTGTGTTTGTTTCTCTGTATTAGGTGGAGCTGCTTTTACTCCCTGTCTTAGTAGCATGGCTAATGTAGAAAAGGCCTATGTAGGGCGGAACCTTAGGTAATTGCCAGGGTAGGGCAACCCATTTCACTGCTTTGTGGCTCTGTATGTATATGAGAGGGGGCTTGGAGAGGGGCTAATGCTACTGCCTGGCTTCTGGAGGCCTGACAGTCACTCACCCCTCTTTTAGTCACCTCACCTACCTCCTGTACATGATTGGCACCCTTCCAGCTGCTGCCATGGGTTTGCATACATTCTAAGCCCTTGAAGGCCCTTTAAATGGTGAAAATCAGTAGTTTCTTCTGCTGCCCCAAACCCTACCAGTTATTACAACCAGAGGTAATGGGGGTTTATCCTCCCAGTGCTGGAATCCTGGGTTGTGTGGTCTGGCCTGGGGCTGGGATCACTCGCTCCCAAGTTATCCTTCCTGATTTTTATCCACCACATCTAAATGTGGGAACACCTGTTCCACTGCCACTGCCACCACCTCTGTGTCGCACCACGTCCTCTCCACCCTGGCTCCATGGCTCCACCCCTCCTACCCATCTGGATGAATGTGGCTTCTTTAAATCCTTTGTTGTTGGTTTTCCATACGAATTTCCTACCATTTTATGACGGTTCTGGGTGTTACTTGTTTTTGAAATCTGGTTTTAATTCTTTCTATGGTTGTATTAGGAGGTGAAGTATGTCTTCCTTCACCTCCATCTTGACTAGAAGTCATCATTTGGTTTTTTTGATAAAAGCCATCTCAACAGGTATGAGGTGATATTTCACTGTGGCTTTAAAAAAATTTTTTTTCTCATCTGAGGACTTTTTTTTCATTATTTTTAGAGAGAGGCACAGGGAGAGAGGGAGAGGGGGGGAACATCGATGTGAGAAAGAAACATTGATTAGTTGCCTTTTCACGTGCACCTTGACAGGGGATCAAACCTGCAACCTTTGGGTCTGTGGATGACACTCCAACCAACTGAGCCAGACCAGCCAGGGCTCTCCCTGTGGCTTTGATTTGCATTTCCCTGATGTTTAGTGATGTCAAATACCTTTTCATATACCTGTTAGATATTTGAATACCTTCTTTGAAAAAATGTCTGTTCAAGTCCTTTGCCTCATTTTCTAATTGGGTTATGTGTTTTGTTTCATTATGGAGTTGTGTGAGTTCTCTACACATTTTGGATATTAACCCCTTATCTGATATCTGGTTTGAAAATATTTTCTCTCATTCTGTAAGTTGCCTTTTCATTTTGTTGATCACTTTACTGTGCAGAAAATTTTTAGAGTGATGTAGTTCCACTTGTTTATATTTGCTTTGTTGATTATGCTTTAGATACCATAGACAAAAAAAAACAAAAACAAAACAAAAAACATTGCCAAGACCAATGTCCAAGAGCTTTTTCCCTGTTTTCTCAGGTCTTACCTTCAAGTCTTTAATCCATTTTGAGTTGTTTTTTTTTTTTTTTAGTGAGCGGTGTAATATAGGGGTCTAGCTTCATTCTTGCGTGTTAATATACAATTTCCCCAGCACCATTTATTAAGTTGACTGTCTTTGCTTCATTAAGTATTCTTGGCTCCCTAGTCAACTATCAGTTGACTGTACATGCATGGGTTTATTTCTGGGCTCTCAATTCTGTTCCATCGGTCTGAGTCTCTATTTTTATGAAAGTATACTATTTAAACTACTAGTTTGAATTAGGAAACATGATACCTCCACCTTTGTTCTTCCTCAAATCACTTTTGCTATTCAGGGTCTTTTGTGATTCCCAAAGAATTTTAGGAGAGTTTTTTTTTTCTGTGAAAAATGCCTTTGGAATCTAGACAGGAGTGCATTGAATCTATAGATGGCGTTGGGTAGCATTGACATATTAACAATATTAATTCTTTGAGTACATGAACATAGGATATCATTCCATTTATTTGTGTCTTCTGCAATTTCTTTCATCAATGTGTTACAGTTTTCAGTATACAAACATTTCACCTCCTTGGTTAAATTTATTCTGAAGTATTTTATTGGTTTTGATACCACCGTAAACATGACTTTTTCAGCTCCTCCATTGTTAATGTTTAGATATACTAAGGTTTTATCTTACAACTTTACTGAATTCATTGAGTTCATCTAAAAGTTTTTTCATGGAGTCTTTAAGATTTTTCTCTATTTAAAATCATGTCATGTGCAAACAGATCATTTTACTTCTTTCTTTCCAATTAGGATGCCTTTTTAAAAAAATGTCCTTGCCTCATTGCTCTGGCTAGGACTACTAGCACTATGTTGATTAGGAGTGGTGAGGGTGAGCACCCTTCTCTTGCTTCTGACCTTAGAAAAAAAGCTTTCAACTTTTCACCACTGAGTATTATGTGAGCTTTGGGCTTGTCATATATGGCATTTATTATGTTGAGTTATGCTCCTTCTATACCCAATTTTTTGAGAGCTTTTAATATGAATGGATGTTGAATTTTGTCAAATACTCTTTTGGCATTTATTGAGATAATTGTATTATTTTTATTCTTCATTCTCTTAATGTGGTATATCACATTTATTGACTTATGTATGTTGAATCATCTTATCATCCCAGAGATGAATTCTGTTTGGTTATAGTATATGATCTTTTTAATATGCTGCTGAATTCAGTTTTCTAGTATTTTGTTGAGAACTTTTGCATTTATATTAATCAGGGATATTGTCTTGTAGTCTTCTTGTAGTTTCTTTATCTGGCTTTAGTATCAGGGTAATGCTAGCCTCATGAAATGAGTCTGAGGGTGTTCCCACCACTTTACTTTTTGGAGGAGTTTCAGAATTGGTATTATTTTTATTTAAATGTTTAGTAAAATTCATCAGTAAAACCATCTGGTACTGGGGTTTTCTTTGTTCAAAGGTTGTTTATTGGTCAGTTCAGATTTTCTATTTCTCCATGATTCAGTCTTGGTTATATGTTTCCAGGAATTTATCCATTATTTCTAGGTTGTCTAATGTATTGGAATATCATTAATTGTTCATAGTAGTCTCTTATGATCCTTTATATTGTATCAGTTATAATGTCCCTTTTTATTTATAACTTTATATTTGATTCTTTTTTCTTTGTTAGTCTAGCTAAAGAATCGTCAGTTTTGTTAATATTTTCAAATAACAAATTCTTTTTTAAAAATATTTTATTTATTTATTTTTAGAAAGAGGGGAAGGGAGGGAGAAAGAAAGGGAGAGAAGCATGCATGTGAGAGAGAAACATTGAACAGTTGTCCCTCGTCTACGCCCCAACTAGGACCAAGCCCGCAACCCAGGCATGTGCCCTAACCAGGAATCGAACCAGTGGCCTTGTGCTTTGCAGGATGATGCCCAATGAACTGAGCCATACCAGTCAGGGCTCAAAGAACCAATTCTTATTTTGCTGTTCTTTTTTATTGTTTTCCTATTTTGTATTTAATTTATTTTTGTTCTAATCTTTATTATTTCCTGTCTTCTGCTAACTTTGAACTTAGTTTGCTCTTCTTTTACTTCCTGAAGTGTAAAGTTAGAGTGTTTATTTGAGATCTTTCTTTTTTTTTTAAATTGAATTTATTGGGGTACAGATTTCAAGTGTACAACTCAATAAAACATCATCTGCACATTGCATCATGTACCCATCATGTCAAGCAAAGTCCCTTTCCATCCCTATTCCCCACCCCCCTTTGCCCACCTCCACCTGCTTTCCAGCTCCCTTTCCATCTGGCAATCACACAATGTTGTCTGGGTCTCCATGTTGTGTGTGTGTTCTTAATCCCTTCACTTTCTTTTATCCAGTCCCCCAACTCCCTTCCCTTCTGATAGCTCAGCCCTTTCCATATATTCATGCCTCTGTTTCTATTTTGTTCGTCAGATTATTTTGTTCATTAGATTCCACATATAAGTGAGGACATATGGTATTTGTCTTTCTCCAACTGGTTTATTTCACTTAACATTTTTCACTATAAACTTCTTTCCTCTTAGAACTGTTTTTGTTGCATCCCGTAAGTTTTTATATGTGTTTCCTTTTACATTTGTCTCAAGATATTTTTTATTTTCCTTTGATGTTTTTTGATCCATTGTTTGTTCAGGAGTATGTTCTTTAATTTCCATGTATTTATGAATTTTCTAGCTTTCTTCCCATTATTAATTTCTTGTTTATACCACTGTAATCAGAAAAGATACTTGGTATGATTTCAGTCTTCTTAAATGTGCTGTCTTGTTTTGTGGCATAACACATGATATGCCCTGGAGAATGATCTCTGCGCACTTGAGAAGAATGTGTATTCTGCTGCTATTGGATGAAATATTTTATATATTTCTGTTAGATCCACTTTATCTATACCGTTATTCAAATACATCTTCTTATTGATCCTCTGTCTAGTCTATCCATTGTTGATAGTGAAGTATTAAAGCCCTAACTACTATTGTATTTCTGTTTATTTCTCCTTTTGGTTCTGTTAGTATTTGCTTTATACATTTAGGTGGTCTGATATTAGGTGTATATTTCAATAATTAGTGTTTCCAAATGTATCTATGCAATGGTTTCTTTCCAAAAGGAAAATATGTAAAGATACAAACAATATGGCAAAATCAAATAAGTTAAAAATAAGAACATAAGTCAAAAGGGAAGGAAGGTTAGAAAAGTTTCAGGTCCTAATGCAAAAAGCAAATCAGTTTCTTAGGAAAGCAAATCTATTTTTGAATTAAAACCAGAATATAAGTTCTCTACTGGGTCATCACAGGCAAGATTCTATGTATGGTATGCCTTAATTTGGGAGTGGATTTCAGTGTATCCAGAGAAATGGATCAATTACAAATGTCTTAAGCAGTTCTCCTTAGTGTTTCTTTCATCTGAGCTTTTAAAAAAAACAGTAAATAGCTCTGAATTTGAGATTAACACCCCTGAGAAATACCTGGAATACAACTATTCATTGTCACTAATAAAGTACAGAGTCTTATGTTTTAATAATTAGCAGAGCTGGGGGTAGCATCAACATTTTCTAATGAATATTAAAACATGCAAAAAGCTGCCTGTATAGAAAGTCACTCCACCTGGTACTTGGAGTTGTGCCAAAGAAATAAAATACTATGAATAAGCATAAGGTTGTCTTCAGAAATTTGTGTTCACTCTAAACCACAAACAAACAGGTAACTGACATTGTAGAGTTCTACACCATAAAGTGTGGCTGCCATAATTTTGGTCTGAAAAATATTAAATACCACTGCCATACTTTGCCATTAAATTTTTTTACACTAACATATCCATAGATCATCAAGATGTAAGTACTATTAATTACTCATTATGGAATAGCCCACCTGAAACTTGCATGCTTTTTAAATATTAGTCCAAAATGACTACAGTTACAATTTATCAAGTATGAAAGTAGTATTTTAAATGACATATCTGGTAATGAACACATAAGTGAAGCTTCTAATTGTCGTAGCACAAAGGAAGTAGTATTTTAAAAATGTAGTAGCCCATGTTGCAAATATTCGAGAGCTATAGTGAGATAGCCAAGTCTTTAAAGTGAGGCTCTTCATCAGTCCTGGAACATCTGTGGTCATTCTTCAGGTTACCTCTGCTCTATTCTCTTCTTCATCTCCTTTTGGAACTCTGATTAAATGAATATTAGTTCTCCTGGTCTCCTCCAAGTTTCCTAACTTTTCTTCTATGTTTTTCATATTTTTTTGTCTGCCTGTGCTGCGTTCTGCATACTTTCTTCTAAAATATCTTCTAATTTTCTGTTATATTTACCCACTATCCTTAATATTTATATATTGTATTAATTTCTCTACAATATCATCAGATCTTTTTCAAATCTGATCACTCCCTTTTTGGAGTATTCTGATGTTTTTAATTTGTTTTTTAAATTTCTTTAAATATAGTAAGCCAGGTCTTAAAGATAATCTCTATCTGATAATTTGAATTGTTTGTTATGTCTTTTGTGTCTGTAGTTTTCTCATGGGACCTTTCCTGTGTGTGTGCACATGTGTATGTTTTACTGTGCACTACTTACTGTCACAAAAATATTATGTAAAAGGATTCTTTGAGGTCTAGGATGGATGTACCTTCCTTCAGACAAGATTTTTTTCCACCAGTTTAGGACCAAATTATCCACGTTCATGGCTCCATGTTCCCTGGAACATCCAAATCTAGGTCTGCAATTCTTGGGGAGGGCAAGCCCACAGTCACAACCTCTCAGGGAGGAGTGTTTCTCCTTTCTTGTCTTAGTACCAAAGCAGCATTCCCTTCATTCCCCTGGTTATGAGAGGGTAGGCATATTTCAGGTTTCTTTTTTACTTCAGTGGAGAAGAGGTCATCTGTTAAGTTTCCACCTTGGGCCCTGGGTGTCCACTTGATTCCTCCGTGAATGAGACTGCTAAAAACCAGAGCCCAAATGTGCCAAGATCTATAGGCTCCCGCAGGGTAAAAGCAGTGTCAGGGCATCAGTGCTCTGCTTATCTCTCCAAGTTCTCATGTTTTCTTAGATGTTGGCTCATAATTTCCTTACTCCCTTACAGCTCTACAATGCTTTTAAGGAAAAAATAATTTTTCCAAGACTTTTAAGGGTTTTTGTGTTTTTTTTTTTGGCAGGAGGACTGAAAATAGAGATAGAAAACATAACTTTAAAAGGAAGAGTTTTCTTTTCTTCTAATATCTGTGTCTGGGTTTTGTGACAGACTAATGCTAGAGCTGGGAAGTATTTCCTTCTCTTCAATTTTTTGGAAGAGTTTTTATAAAAATTGATATTGATTTCCTTTCTTAAATGTTTTGTAGAACTCAGTAGGGAAGCCTTTTGGGCCTGGATTTTTCTTTCTGGGCTACCTTTTAATTATGAAGTCAATATCTTAGGAAATTCCATGCTGTTTTCCACAGTGGCTACACCAGTCTACAATCCCACCAACAGTGCACTAGGGTTCCCTTTTCTCTACATCCTCTCCAACACTTGTCTGTTGATTTGTTTATGATGGACATTCTGATCAGTGTCAGGTGGTATCTCATGGTGGTTTTAATTTGCATCTCTCTGATGGCTAGTGGTGCAGTCACTGTGGAAAACAGTATGGAATTTCCTCAGAAAACTAAAAATGGAATTGCCTTTTGACCCAGCAATTCCACTGCTGGGATTATACCCTAAGAGCTCTGAAACACCAATCCAAAAGAACCTATGCACCCCAATGTTCATAGCAGCACAATTTACAATAGCTAAGTGCTGGAAGCAACCTAAGTGCCCATCTGTCAATAAGTGGATCAAAAAACTGTGGTACATTTACACAATGGAATTCTACGCATCAGAGAGAAAGAAGGAGATCCTACCCTTTGCAACAGCGTGGATGGAACTAGAGAGCATTATGCTAAGTGAAATAAGCCAGGCGGTGAGGGAGAAATACCACATGATCTCACCTTTAACTGGAACATAATCAACAAAAGAAAACAGCAAACAAAATACAACCAGAGACACTGAAATTAAGAACAATCTAACAATGGCCAGAGGGGAAGGGGGAGGGAACAGTGCAAGGAAAGGTTTCCAGGAAACACTATAAAGGACACATGGACATAACCAAGGGGGAGGGTGGGAGTGGGGGAGGGGGGTGGGATCGGCTGGGGTGGGGGGGAGTCCTGGAGGGGGGGAAATGCAGACAAGTGTAAATGAACAACAATAAAGTAATTTAAAAAAAAGTCAATATCTGTAATAGATGTACATATATTTAGGTTATCTATTTCTTCTAGGATGAGCTTTGGCAGTCTGAGTCTTTCAAGGAATCTATTCCATCTAAGTTATCAGACTTTATTGGCACAAAGTTGTTCATAGTATTCTTATTATACTTTTATTATCGTAAGAATCTGTATTGATGTCTCTTCTCTCATTCCAGATATTGTTAATTTTTGTCTTCTCTACTTTTTCTTTTTCTAATTAGTCTGGCTAGAGGTTTATTAATTCTTTTTTTAATCCTCCCCCAAAAATACTTTTCATGGATATCTACTGTTGTTTTCTCATTTTCTATTTCACTGATTTCTGCTATTATTTCTGTATTATTTCCTTTCTTCTGCTTATTTTGGGTTTGTCTTTCTCTTTTTCCAGTTTCTTATGGTAAAAGCTTATGTCACTGAATTGAGACCTTCCTTATTTTCTAACATAGGCATTTTGTGCCATAAATTTCTACATATAGAGTCAGCTGCATCTAATAACTTTGATTTGTTGTGTTTTC
>VMDR010033196.1:0-11439 GCA_007922815.1 Macrotus californicus
AAAGGGAAGACTCCCATACTCTTTTTATGATGCCAACATCATCCTAATCCTACCAGACAAAGACAAAAAAAGGAAGAAAACTACAGGTCAATATTGCTGATGGACATAGATGCTAAAATCCTCAACAAAATATTGGCAAACCATATCCAGCAACACATTAAAAAGATCATACACCGAGAGAGAAGATGGCGGTGAAATAGGTGGGAGTGGAATCCACTTCTCCCTGCACACAGGTGAGACACCTAGCTGATCTTATGAGTAACAGAGGGAACAGCCAACAGCCAGAGGTATCCAGCATATAAGAAGATTAGAGTAAAGGATTTGTAAAGCACATTGGAAAAAAAAAACACGGTAGGGAGGGTGCTTCAGGACAATAAGGTCCCTGGGCCCAGCACAGGACCAAGAGGGCTGTAGCCCCAGATCTGTCACCCGCCGGGTCAGCAGAAGGATTCTAGGGAGAGTGCCTGATCAAAGGGTCCCTCTCCTTGCCAAACAAGGTGTAAGCAGCACCAGGAAAGACCTGGATGCTTGAAGTCACAGGGGGCGAATAAGGAGGAACTGGCGAAAATACAGGGACAGTGCACACCCACTGAAGCTGTGGAGGCCGGCTGGGGAGAGTCGGCTGGAGGGGTCCAGACTGGGTCAGTCCCTGTCCGATTGAAGAGCCGGGCTGTGGGGGAGGCCAGGTGCTTGTTT
Organism: Macrotus californicus; assembly: GCA_007922815.1. Classification (NCBI taxonomy): domain Eukaryota; kingdom Metazoa; phylum Chordata; class Mammalia; order Chiroptera; family Phyllostomidae; genus Macrotus; species Macrotus californicus. The sequence goes on from VMDR010033196.1 coordinate 697, forward strand.
GGAGCAGGCTTGAGCAAAAAGGAGTTTTTCAGAAAGAAAAAAAGAACTAAGAGGCACTCAGCGACTCCTTGGGGAATTCTCATGCCGCTGTGCCAGGGACTACTGTGCTCCTACCCCCAACCAGCCGCGGGGTGCTCTCCACCCCTCTGGTCCCCGTAACAGAGGCTGGGCACCCACACCACACTGAACCGGGGAGATCTGAGGTTGCCTGATCTGTCAGAAGCCAGGCTCGCACACCGGAGGCTATGGAGGGAGCGCGCTTGATCGTGCTGCCCAGAGGCATCTCGCACACAACGCCTGTGCTTCATGGGAAGCATTAGAGGAGGAGCACACTCAGATCCCCTGCATCAGAGACAGTAGAACTGCCTGGGCCACTCTGAAGCCAGCAGGAGGCCTCGTTTTTTTTTTTCTTTTTCTCTCTTTTCATTTTTTAATAAAAACTCCTCCTTTCTTTCTTTACATCTGTTTTTCATTACTCTTTCTTCTTTTCCTTCCTCTTTTATTTCACCTTCCTTTTTTTTTAAATATTTCCACAAGTGAGACAATAAAACCTGGACTTGTGAAAAGACCAGAGCTGGACCCAAAGTGGGAGCATCCTAACAGCTGAGACAGTAAGACAAATTTCAATTTGCTACCTCAGAGAAATTGCAAGTTATTGTATATTTGTATGATTATTATTTTTTCATTATCCTTACATCTATTATTTTATTAGTATTTTTGTATTTCTCGTCTTTCTGTTCAGCCTTCTTTGCTTGACTTGTCAACTGCATTGTAAGACTGGTTTCCCTTGTTATCTCTTTCATACTGTATTTTTAATTTTGCTATCATTTCACTTCCCCTAGGTTCCATTAGCACCTTCTTCTAGGTACTATACTTCCTATTCTTGTTATCCAGAACACATAAATTCTGCCATATGATTGTTGCTCCATAACTATTGCAAATAATTACTGTTCCATACAAGTGTAAATGCTACACAGCAACCTTCCCAGATCTTGGCTCACTTCACTGTTTCCGGAACTGTATTACTGTTGTGGTTAACTCTACTCACTCACACACTATACACGTTTTCTATCCTTTTCTCTCACTTTACCTCATAATCTGACTTCCCACAAGCTCACTGCTTCCTAGATACAACTCACAATTTTTCCCCTCCCAACAAGAGTCTTATCTCCTTTCCAAACTTTCTAAAAAGTGGCTAGCTGGGAGAAATATCACGGCTAACACTATACATATTCAAAGGATCTCCTATCTATTCTCTATGGGTTGATACTTTTAATGCCATAGAATACATCCCCACTGTTTTAAACCATTTTGCCTTCCCATCCAACTGATCACAAAAAAAGAGGAGGTGGGAGATGTGGAAACCAGTACACCTGCTGGAAGAAAAAACTCCCCAACAAAGGAATCAATAACAGATAAGAACAGAAGAAGGTGAAGGAGGGAGTGGAAGCCACACTAACTCAACCCAGGACCGATTTAGAAACATAACCAATTGGTGGAGAAATTACTCAGAACAAACAACTGAACAAGAACAGGAAAGAATCCTCAAAACCTTGGATATACAGAAGAACCAGCTTCAACACAAACTGCCCACACCTGCACAATACAATATAAAACGACAGAGACAGAGTGACACTCAGTTAACCAGCTGGAGGGAGGGACTCACCAAAGAAAAACCCAAAGACAATCAAAATCCAAAGACATACAAAGAGCCAACATAAACGACAGCCCAAGACCTGCAAGCTATGGAGACCAAGGAGACTGCACCACTGAATCTCATAGGTCTCCTACCACAGGAATTCACAACATAAACTCAAGCAGTCAGAACACACAATTTAAAAAGCAGAGGCTAACAAGAAGAGTCTCACAAACCATGGGCAGACAAAGAAACAATCCCCAAATGAAAGGAAAGGCAGAAGCCTCAGAAACAATGATAAATGAAACAGAAGCAAGTCAATTACCAGATATTGAGTTCAAAGCAATGGTTATGAGGAAGCTCAATGGGCTCACAGAGAATTACCAAAACTACAGGGAAACTACAATGAACTCACTGCAAACTATAACAACATGAAAAAGGAAGTAGAAAATATCAACAAAGGCCAAGAAAATGAAAAATATAATTTCTGAACTAAAGAACACTGGAGAAGGAATCAAAACCAGGCTCAATTAAGTGGAGCATTGGATTAGTGAGCTGCATGACAACGTAGAAAGAGATACCCAGAAAGTACAAGAGAAGGAAAAAAGGCTCAGAAAAAAAGAGGGATTAAGGGAAATACAGGACAACATGAAACGTAATAATATCCATATAATAGGGATACCAGAAGGAGAAGACCAAGGGGTAGAACACCTGGTTGAAAATAATGATGGAAAACTTCCCGAATTTGACGAGAGAAAAAGTCACACAAATCTAGGGAACACAGAGAGTCCCAATGAAGAGGAACCCAAGGAGGCCCACTGCAAGACATATCATAATTAAAATGACAAAACTCCAAGACAGAGAGAAAATCTTAAAGGCAGCAAGGGAGAAAAAGGAAGTAACATACAACGGAGTCCCGATAAGACTAGCAGCTGACTTCTCAATGGAAACCCTCCAAGCCAGAAGAATAAGGCAAGAAATATTTCAAGTAATGAGAACCAGAGGCTTACAAACAAGATTTCTCTGTCCAGCAAGGCTCTCAATTAAAATGGAAGGCAAAATAAAGAGCTACTTGGACAAAAGAAGCCTCAAAGAATATACCACCTCCAAACCAGCTCTGCGAGAGATGTTAAACAGTCTGCTTTAAGAACAGGAAGAAAAACAGTGAAAGAGAGAGGAACACCGGTACAAAAAAATAGCAATGAATAAGTACCTATCAATAATAACCTGAACTGTAAATGGATTAAATGCACCAATCAAAAGACACAGAGTAGCTGAATGGATAAGAAAATATGACCCACACATATGCTGCCTTCAAGAGACCCACCTCAGATCAAAAGTTCTGCACAGACTGAAAGTGAAGGGCTGGAAACAAATATTCCAGGCAAATGGACAGGAAAAAGAAGCCGGAATAGCAATACTGATCTCTGACAAAAGAGACTTCAAAAGAAGAGCCATAAAAAGAGACCCAGAAGGTCACTTAATCATATAAAGGGAACAATCCACCAAGAAGAAATAAACATTGTAAACATATATGCACCCAACATAGGAACACCCAAATATATAAAGAAAACATTAGAGGACTTCAAGAAAGATGTTAACAGCAACAAAATTATAGTAGGGTATTTTAACACCCCACTGACAAAAATGGACAGATCTTCCAAAGAAAATACCAACAAAGATATTGTGGCTTTGAACAAACCCATAGATGAAATGGACTTAACTGATATATATAGAGCCTTTCATCTCAAAGAAGCAAAATACACATTCTTTTCAAATACACATGAAACATTTTCAAAGTTAGACTACATGATAAGTCACAAAACAAGTGTAAACAAATTCAAGAAAATTGAAATCATATCAAGCATTTTCTCTGACCACAAGGGACTGAAGAAAGAAACCGACCTCAAGGAAAAAAACCCCAAACACCGAAACTCATGGAGATTGAATAGCATGCTATTAAACAATAAATTGGTTAAGAATGAGATTAGGGAAGAAATCAAAATGTTTCTGGAAACAAATGAAAATGAACACACAACAATCCAAAACTTATGGGACACAGCAAAGGCAGTCCTGAGAGGGAAGTTCAGAGCTATCCAGGCCTACCTCAAAAAGATAGAAAAATTTCAAATAAACAACCTATCCTAACGCCTACAGGAACTAGAGGAACAACAACAAATACAGCACAGAGCAAGTAGAAGGAAGGAAAGAGTCAAGATCAGAGCAGAATTAAATGACATAGAGACTAAAAAGACAATTCTAAGGATCAGTAAATCCAGGAGATGGTTCTTTGAAAAGATAAATAAAAACAACAGGCCTTTAAGCAGGCTCATCAAGAAAAAAAAGAGAGAGGACCCAAATAAACACAATCAGAAATGAAAGAGGAGAGATTACAACTGATACCACAGAAATACAAAGGACTGTAAGAAATTACTATGAAGAACTATGTGCCAAGAAATTTGAAAACCTAGGTGAAATGGATAAATTTCTAGAGAAATATAATCTTCCAAAACTGAATGAAGAAGAAGCACAAAGCCTGAAGAGGCCAATAATTGTGGATGAAATTGAAGCAGTAATCAAAGAGCTTCCAACACATAAAAGTGCTGGTCCAGACGGCTTCACAGGAGAATTTTACAAAGCATTTAAGGGAGAGCTAACCCCCATCCTTCACAGATTATTCCAAAAAATTAAAGATAATGGGAAACTCCCAACCTCTTTTTATGAAGGCAGTATCATCCTAAACCCAAAACCAGATAAAGAAATAACCAAGAAAGAAAGCTTTAGGCCACTATCACTGATGAACTTAGATGCTAAAATCCTCAACAAAATATTGGCAAACCACATCCAGCAATACACTAAAAAGATCATTCAACACGATCAAGTAGGATTCATCCCAGGGATGCAAGGATGGTACAATATTCGCAAATCAATAAATGTAATACACCACATAAACAAAAGGAAAGACAAAAATCACAAGATCATATCAATAGATGCAGAAAAGCATTTGATAAGGTACAGCATTTATGATAAAAACACTTAGCAAAATGGGAATAGAGGGAGCACTCCTCAACATAATACAGGCCATATACGAGAGAGGCACAGGCAACATCATACTCAATGGGCAAAAACATAGAGCTTTCCCACTAAAATCAGGAACAAGACAAGGAGGCCCACTTTCACCTCTCCTATTCAACATAGTATTGGAAGTCGTAGCCACAGCAATCAGACAATAAAAAGAAATAAAAGGCATCCAAATTGGAAAAGAGGAAGTCAAACTGTCATTGTTTGCAGATGACATGATAGTGTACATAGAAAATCCTAGAGACTCCACCCAAAAACTACTCAACCTAATAAATGAATTTGGCAAAACAGTGGGATACAAAGTCAATATTGAGAAATCAAAGGCATTTTTACATAGTAACAATGAAACATCAGAAGCAGAAATCAGGAAAAAGTCCCATTTGATATAGCAACAAGAAAAATAAAGTACCTAGGAATCAACCTAACCAAGGAGGTAAAAGACCTGTACTCAGAAAACTATACAACACTGAAGAGAGAAATTAAGGGAGACACAAACAAATGGAAGCATGTACCATGCTCATGGATTGGAATAATTAACATCATCAAAATGGTCATACTACCCAAAGCGATTTATAGATTTTATGCAAGCCCTATTAAAGTACCAATGACATATTTCACAGATATAGAACAAACATTTCAGAAACTTATATGGAACCATAAAAGACCCCAAGTAGCTGCAGCAATTTTGAGAAAGAAGAACAAAGCAGGAGGGATCACAATTCCTGGTATCAAACTGTATTAGAAGGCCACTGTAATCAAAACAGCTTGGTACTGGCATAAGAACAGACATAAAGACCAAAGGAACAGAACGGAGAACCCAGAAATAAACCCAAGTCTCTATGGTCAACTAATTGAAAAAGGGGGAAGAAGCATAAAATGGAATAAAAATAGCCTCTTTAACAAAAGGTGTTGGGAGGTTTGGACAGCTACTTGCAAAACAATGAAACTTGACCAGCAACCTACACCATACACAAAAATAAATTCAAGGTGGATAAAAGATTTAAATATATATCATGACACCATAAATGTCATAGAGGAAAACATTGGCAGGAAAATATCAGATATTCCTCGCAGCAACGTATTCAATGATGTGTCCCCTAAAGCAAGGGTCATAAAACAAGAATAAACAAATGGGACCTCATTAAATTAAAAAGTGTCTGCATGACAAAAGAAAACAGCATTAAAATGGAAAGAGAACCAACTATATGGGAAAACATATTTGCCAATGTTGCCTCGGACAAGGGTTTAATCTCCAAAATATATAAAGAAGTCACACAACTCCATTCCAGGAAGACTAAAAACCCAATTCAAAAATAGGCAAAAGACTTGAACTGACACTTCTCCAAGGAGGATATTTAGAGGGCCCAGAGATATATGAAAGGATGCTCAGCATCACTAGCCATCAGAAAGATGCAAATTAAGACCACCATGAGATACTACTTCACACTGGTCAGAATGGTCACCATAAACAAATCAACAGACAAGTGTTGGAGAGGATGTGGAGATAAGGGAACACTGTTGCACTGTTGGTGGGATTGCAGACTGGTGCAGCCACTGTGGAAAACAGTATGGAATTTCCTCAGAAAACTACAAATGGAACTGCCTTTTGACCCAGCAATTCCACTGCTGGGATTATACCCTAAGAGCCCTGAAACACCAATCCAAAAGAACCTATGCACCCCAATGTTCATAGCAGCACAATTTACAATAGCCAAGTGCTGGAAGCAACCTAAGTGCTCATCAGTCAATGAGTGGATCAAAAAACTATGGTACATTTACACAATGGAATTCTAAGCAGCAGAGAGAAAGAAGGAGATCCTACCCTTTGCAAAACCATGGGTGGAACTAGAGAGCGTTATGCTAAGTGAAATAAGCCAGGCGGTGAGGGAGAAATACCACATGATCTCACCTTTAAACAGAATCAACAAAAGAAAACAGGAAACAAAATACAACCAGAGACATTGAAATTGAGAACAGTCTAACAATGGTCAGAGGGGAAGGGGAATGGAACAGTGTCGGGAAGGGTTTCCAGGAAACACTATAAAGGACACATGGATATAACCAAGGGGGAGGATGGGAGCAAGGAAGGGAGGTGTGATTGGCTGGGGTGGGGTGTAGTGGTAGGGGGGAAATGCAGACAACTGTAAATGAACAACAAACTAATTAAAAAAAAAAAGATCATACGCCATGATCAAGTCGGATTCATCCCAGGGATGCAAGGATGGTACAATATTCACAAATCAGTAAATAGATTACATCACATAAAGAAATGGAAAGAAAAAAAATCACATGATTATGTCAATAGATGCAGAAAAGCACTTCATAAGGCACAACACCCATTTATGGTAAATACAGTCAGCAAAGTGGAAATGAGGACAGCACACTTCAACATAGTAAAGGCCATATGTGAGAGACCTACAGTCAACATCATACTCAATGGGCAATAACTAAAAGCTTTCCCATTAAGATCAGGAACAATATGAGGATGTTCACTTTCACCACTTCTATTCAACATAGTATTGGAAGTCCTAGCCACAGCAATCAGACAAGAAGAAGAAATAAAATGCATACAGATTGGAAAGGAGGAATTAAAACTGTCACTTTTTGTAGATGACATACATGATAGAGTACATAGAAAACTCTATAGACTCCACCAAAAACCTGCTTGATCTAATAAGTGAATTAGGCAAAATAGCTGGACACAAGTCAATATTCAGAAATTGAAGGCATTTTTGTACATCAACAATGAATTACAATATCAGTAAAAAATCTTATTTGCTATGGCAACAAGAAAAATAATGGACCTAGGAATTAACATTATCAAGGAGGTAAAGACCTGTTCTCAAAAAAACTACACAATACTGAAGAAAGAAATTAAGGAAAACACAAATAAATGGAAGCATATAACATATTCATAAATTGGAAGAATTAACATCATCAAAAGGTCCATACTACGCAAAACAATTTATACATTCAACACAAGACCTACTAAAATACCAATGACATATTTCTCAGATATAGAACAAACATTTAAAAAAATTTATGTGGAACCATAAATGACCCCGAAGAACTGCAGCAATTTTGAGAAATAAGAGTAAAGTAGGAAGGATCACAATACCTGATGTCAAACTATATTATAAGGCCACGGTAATCAAAACAGTCTGCTACTGCCACAAGAACAGGCACATAGATGAATGGATCTGAATAGAGATCCCAGAAATAAACCCAAGTCTCTATGGTCAATTAATATTTGACAAAGTGGACAGAAGCATGAAATGGAGTCAAAGTAGCCTCTTCAACAAATGGTGTTGGGAAATCTGGACAGCTACATACAGAAAAAAATGAAACAACCACGAACTTAACACCATACACAAAAATAAACTCAGAATGTATAAAAGACTTAAATATAAGTCATGATATCATAAAAATCCTAGAGGAAAATGTTGGCAGGAAAATACCAGATATTCCATGCAGCAACATCTTCAATGATATTTCCCCTAAAGCAAGGGACATAAAGGAAAGGATAAACAAATGGGACCTAATCAAATTAAAAAGCTTCTGCATGGCTAAAGAAAACAGCATTAAAATGGAAAGAGAACCAACTATATGGGAAAACATATTTGCCAATGATATCTTGAACAAGGGTTTGATCTCGAAAATATATAAAGCACTCATACGTCTCCACTCCAGGAGACAAAAAACCCAATTAAAAAATGGGCAAAAGACTTGAACAGACACTTCTCCAAGGAGGATATACAGAGGGCACAGAGACATATGAAAAGATGCTCAGCATCACTAGCCATCAGAGAGATGCAAATTAAGACCACCATGAGATACTACTTCACACTGGTCAGAATGGTCACCATAAACAAATCAACAGACAAATGTTGGAGAGGATGTGGAGAAAAGGAACCCTAGTGCCTCTTTAAATTTTTAGAAGAGTTTGATAAGGATGGGTATCAAATCTTCTTTGAGTGTTTGGTAGAATTCACTACTGAAGCCCTCTGCTCCTGGATTTTTATTTTTGGGAAGATTTTTGATGGTTGTTTCTGTTCCTCACTGTTTAACAGTATATTTAGATTTTCCATTTTTTCATGATTCAGGGTAGGGAGGTTATATTATGTATTTATAGGAATTTGTCCATTTCTTCTAGGTTACTGAATTTAGTTTCATACAGACTTTCACAGTATTCTAGTATGATCCTTTGGGTACCTGTTAGGCCCATGGTAACATTTCGTATTTTGTTTCTGTTTTTGTTGATGAGTCTTTTCTCTTCAGTAGAATGTCTAGCCATGGGTTTGTGAATTTTGTTTATCTTTTCAAAGAACCAGTTCTTCTGTTGTATTAATCTTTACATAGTCTTTTTGTTCTCTATTTCATTCTCTGCTCTAATTTATATTATTTCCTTTCTTCTGATGACTTTGGGTTGCTTTTGTTCTTTTATTTTCTAGTTCTTGAAGGTGTGACCTGGGATTTCTTTTGTTTCTTGAGATAGGCCTGCAATGTATAAATTTCCCCCTTATTACTACTTTCTCTGCATCCCAGAAGTTTTGATATGTCATATTATCATTTTCATTTTTCTCATTATATCTTTTGATCTCACCTTTTATTTCTTCTTTGACCAAGTCATTTTTTAGTAGTATGTTTTTTAATCTTCCTATGTTTGTGCATTTCTTTACTTTCTTTTTGCAGTTGATTTCTAATTTCAAAGCACAGTGGTCAGAGAATATGCTTGGTATAATTTCAGTGTTCTTGAATTTGTTAAGATTAGTTTTGTGACCCAGCATATAGTGTATTCTAAGAATGCTTTATGAGCCCTGGAGAAGCATGTATAATTTGATATTATGGGATGAAAGGCTCTATAAATGTCAATTATGTCCACGTAGTCTAATGTGTCATTTAAGGTCGATATTTCTTTGTGGATTTTCTGTTTGGTTGATCTATGTAGAGCTGTCAGTGGGATATTAAGGTCCCCAACTATGATTGTTTTTGTCAGTTCCTCTCTTTAATTCTGTTAGTATTTGCTTTATATATTTTAGTGCTCCCTGACTGGGTGAATATATATTAAGAAGAGTTATATCTTCTTGCTATAGTGTCCCCTTTACAAAATATCTACCTTTGGATATTTTAAAATATTATAAAATATCCATCTCTGTCTCTTGTCATCTTTGTTATCTTGAAATCCATTTGTCACATGTAAGTATGGGTACTTCTGATTTTCTGTCAATGTTATTTGCTTAGGGAATCATTTTCCACACTTTCACTTTAAATCTACCTGTGTTTGCAGCTTAGTTATGTCTCCTGAAAGCATTTTAGGGTTGATTTTTGTTTTTTGCTCCAATCTGCTACTCTGTTCCTCTTATTTTGTAAGTTCGGTCCATTTACATTTAGGGTAATTATTGACATGTGAGAATTTCCTATAGGAATTTTATCTTTTGTTTTCTTGTAGCTCTGTGCCTCCATTGGTTCTTTTTCTTTGTGTTGCTGTTTGTTCTTTGTGCTGGTAGTATGACATATTTATTTCCTTTGTTTTCTCTTTTTGTACACTATGTGTTTCAATTTTTGTTTTTTTGTGTGTGATTATCATTACATTTATGAAAAATCATGTTTCATATATACAGTAGTACTTTTTATTTGAATGCATCCGATCTCCATCCTTCTTTGCAAATTCAGACCTTCCCACCCCTTTTTATGTTTTGTTGTCACAAATGATCCCTGTTTATGTTGTAATTTTTTTGGTATTCCTACTCATATATTTGTGAGCTTTTGTTCTTTCTTTCAGGTAGAATAATCTTCTTGAGTAACTCCTGCAATAGAGATCTTCTGGTAATGAATGCCCTCAGCTTCTGTATATCGAGAACAGTCCTTATTTCTCCTTCATATTTAAAGAATAACTTTATTGGAAATATTATTCTTGGCTCATGATTTCTCTCAATAGTTTGAATATTTGGTTCCACTCTCTTCTGGCTTGTCAAGTGTCTGATGAAAAGTCCAATGATAACCTAATAGGCTTTCCTTTATAGGTT
>VMDR010033197.1:0-11439 GCA_007922815.1 Macrotus californicus
GGTCCCTCTGCTTTGTTCTCTCCGTGGACGGGCCTTGTGTTCTGAGGCTTTTATGATTTTCTCGTCAGCACTGGATTCAGGAATTTGACTGTGGTGTGGGCTGATGTCTCCTGTATGTTTTTGTGCTGGAATTTTGTTGAGGTTCTTGGATCTGTAGGATCTCAGTCTTCACTGAAATTGGTACATTTTTGGCCAGTATTTCCTCAAATACTTTTTGTACCTCCCCCAAACTTCTCTGCTTCAAAGACTGCAGTCACGTGCAGGGGAGGCTCCCTCAGTGCCCTCCAACACACTGCCGCCTCTGTGGGTGCTTCAGTGTGGTCTCGAGTGTGTGGTCTCCTCTCCCCTCTACAGTTTCTCCTCCACATCATCTGCTCACTGTGTTTCCTCTGCGGTGAGGCACCTGCTGTCAGTCACAGGAAGGGTCATCGTATCACAGACGCTGTAGTTTCCGCGTCTGTGTATCGACCTGGCTGTGGTTTTTGTCTTCCTAGTCTGCAGGTGCCGTGCTCAAGCTTCTTCCTACACAGCGGAATGAATGGGATACAGATTTTCTTAATACCCCTGGCTGCAAATTCCACCACCTCTGAAATTTCATGGCCAGGACAATTGGTTGATTTTGTTGCTCATCATAGGTCGTATTTTCTTGCTTCCAAACAGGAATACTTGATGCAGCATCAGAGGTGGTGAATATTTCCTTGTTGGTGAACAATACTTGTGTTTCTATATATGTTATATCTGCTATTGTAGGTTATTGCAGATTCATTAGAGTTAATGCAAACAGTTCGGTCCTTTGTCGGTTGTGCTCACACGTTCTTAGGTGGGACCATGGCAGTGAGGAGTCTGGTGCTAATTTCCCACCTTGAGGCCCAGCTCTTCTGACAGGTCTGTCTGGTGCCCTGATCGGGACTTCTCCTCTTGACAGCAGGACAAGTGTGACTTGTGATTGTGTGTGTGAGCTCGGCAAGTGGTCTCTGGCATCTCTGTGTGGTTCTCCTTGGCCTCAGGGGATTTCCTGACACACTGTGGTGATCAGATCACAAACACTGGCAGTCAGTTCTCTTGGGGCACATGGGGATGGAGAAAGGCATGCAGGAGGGTTAGAGGTAATCCTTCTGGAATAAACGTGAGAGGCAAGGGTGGGGAGCTGCAATGTGGTGACAATTGAGGACTGAGCTGAGAGGCCCTGGGAGGTCATCCTGACCCTGAGCCACACTCTGAGAGGAGTGTGACCTTGCGGGGTGGGTCCTCTCCACCAGCAGCACTTGTGAGCCGCCAGGGCCCAGCAGGGGAGGGAGGGAGGGTCAGTCCAGAGGGGGGATGCAGGGGGATCCTGAGAGTCTCCTGCCCAGGTTTGCTCTGTTCAGAGCTGAGGGCCCCATGGCCTCCTGGGGCCTCCTGAGCTCCACTAGTTGGGTGCTCCTGGGGACAAACCCAGGGCAGGGGACTAATGAGGCACCCAGTGATCATTACAAAGATAATTAGGGTCCATTACCACGGATTGTATGTCCTGCTCTACGTGTCCTTGAACTCATTCCCTCTGTCTCCAACTCACTCGCAGGGCCTGGAAATACCAGGTCAGCCCAGTCCTGTGGGACTGACCACCGCTGTGTCCCAAACTCCGCACAGCTGCCTGAGGCTAACAAAGGGGCTGCCTGAGGATCTGAGGTCTGGGGACCTGGGCCAGACCTGCTCATGGCTTTGTCTCCTGTCCTATTTGTGCTGGAGGAGAGTGTGACCCAGATGGGGAAGGGGGTTTTTGTCTCACTTCCCTGTCAGCCTGTATCACTGTGAGCATTACCACTGCTGTCCCCTGTATAACAGTAATAGTCAGCCTCATCCTCTGACTGGAGGTTGGAGATGGTCAAGTAGCGGTCGGCCCCAGAGCTGGAGCCCGAGAACCGGTCGGGGATCCCATCCCCCTTGCCGTAGCTTCCGCTACTCTGAATGTACATCACATAGCGAGGGGCCTTTCCTGGCTGCTGCTGATACCAGTCAATGGTGTAGCTGCTGTGCTCACTGCTGAGGGTACAGGTGAGCTTGGCTGAGGCTCCCAGGGAGGCTGAAGCAGACGGGGGCTGGGTCAGCCTAGGTTCAGCACAGAGACCTGCAAACACAAAATACAGGGATGATGCCGAATGCACCCAGACTGGACATATGCCCCTTGGAATTGTTCTTGTGGGGAAGCCAGACCCCTGAGTGCCCAGGGATGCTCTGACCTGTGGAGAAAACCACGGGCAGGAGATAGAAAGGAACCCAGTCCATGGTGGGAGGTAGTTCCAGAAGCTCTGTCCGCAGTCTGCCTAGCTGGCCCTGGCCTCTCGAAGCCCCTGTCTTATCCTCTCTCCTTACAGCTCAAGAGGGAGGAGCAGGAATGCAAATCTGCTCTCTGCCCCTCAGCTTGTCTGTGTCAGCTCTAGTCTGTGTCAGGTCTGGTCTGAGCCCTGAGCCTAACAGCCTCCTGCTGGTGATTTCCTGAGGCCAGAAGGTCCAGGTGTGGGTTTCATGGTTAAGAGTTGATTTTACCCAACAGAAGTGTCTTCAAAGGATCCTCAGTCATGCCCTTTGCACTGCACAGCCCAGGGGACTTGGACCTATTAGGGGTCCCCAAATCAAGTCCCACAGTGCCCCCTGGTGTGGCCAGGATGAATGTCATGCTGGGCCAGTGGGAACTGTAACAGTGGGGAATTCTAAACCGCTCCCCCCATTCTTCTGACACTGTTTCTGTAAGGGCGGCCTCTGAGTAACATGAAGCTTGTCGATAAACAGCTTGTTTGGGTACGAGTCCCAGGAATTAAGTTCAGAAGAGACAGACCCCAGCTTTGGGAGGTGGGCTGACCTCCAACTGTGGAGTCAGGCTGATGTGTCGGATGACGTGAAGCGGGGACAACTAATCCAGGATGCCCCCACACCGGACCGTCACTTGCCCCATTGAATGCACTGTGCTCCTCTGCATGTAGAGAGCTTTCCAATGCCCTCCCTTCACCTCCTTTCTCTGTTGCCCTCTCCCTCGTTGTGAAAACCTCTGCTCCACTGTGAGGCGGAGATGGGCTTTGAGACATGGGTCCCCCATCTTCCCAATGGCCGGCACCTGAATAAAACGTTAACCCAACATCAGCGCCTGGGTCCCCAGTACTGGCTTTGGAAGCGATAAGCAGCCGGGCCTGTGTTTGGTTACAGATCTCCATGCGCAGTAGCTCGTGAGAAGGGCTGCTCTCAGCCCTCAGTAGACGCTGACCCTTGATGATGAGTGTTTTCCACGCACCCCTCACCTGACATCATAGCAACCCAGCATCATCCCTGTGCTGTAGGCCCAGCCCCTCCTCCTTCCGATGAGCAGGCAGCCCTCACTGTGAGGTTATGAGTTCCTCAGAGCCCCCCAGACAGTTTTGCCGAGTCAAGAGTCCAATCCAGGAGCGGGACCTTAGAGCCTCACCTGTGAATCCCCTCCCTGCCCAGCCCCTCTCCATGTCCCTTATCCTGCTCCTCCCCTGTCCCAGGTCCCAGCCTCCTGAGCTCCTGAGTCCCTCTCCTGCCTTCTGTACCCAGGTGCCCCGTCCTCCCTGACTCTGCTCTAAAGAGATCTCAGATCTTCACGGTGTGGGGTCTGTGTTTCCCAGGGAACACGGGACGGTCTGTGCACAGACATGGGGACACTCCCTCTGCACCCTGACAGACAGACAGGATGGGGTCAGATGTCCACGGGACACTGGGAGTCAGGTTACTGGTGAGGCTGCTCTGGAGAGATCAGGATTCCTTTGCAACATGGTCAAGGACACTGGGTTTGAACAACTGTCACTGTAGGACAAGAAACCTTTTAATTTTATGGAGCATCACTGGCAGGAAAGCGCGTTCCAATTCATGTCCTGAACAAATGGATGTGCTTTCAGGCCACTATTGCTGAGGACTCGATGAAACACTTTCACGTACAAAATGCTGGAGACGTGTACTTGGAGGTGACGGTGCAGGCCGGCGGTGACTCACGTGCACCGACAGATAGACCCCTGACTCACTCCTCAGAGTCTGGTCTCAGAGACAGTGGAGAGGGGACCAGGGTCTGGTGCCCGAGGCACGCCCATTGCTGTCCCCACTGAAGGGACCACAGCAGCTCCTCTCTGCCCTTCCCACCCCGGAGCGTCCACTCCTCACACTCACACTTCAGGGTCCCCCTTTGGGCCCGCTGGCCCCTCTTTCAGGCCAGTGCTCACACCTGTGCTGTGGGTCTCCTAACCACCTGGGAGGTCACCTGTGAGTGCCATCCTGGGAGATTTCACCTTGAAACCATGATCTGTGCTTGTGAGTTAGGCAAATGTATCCCTTTGTGGAGAATAGCAGGAAATCCCACAGCAACAAAATCCATCGATTGTCCTTCTTCCCTCGAGACCTCTGCACAAAATATTCCCTTATGTCTTGTACTCACGTTCACGGAAATGACCCGCCCACTGGAGGGTGTCTTGGACCAACAACTATTTACACATGTAAGTAGACTGTATCATTCATTACACTAGCAATAAAAATGTGCTCGGTGGCTGAGAATCACGTTTGAAATCGCACTTGTATTTAGTGTCTGGTCTTTGAGGACGGAGCGGTGTGGACATGCGACAGGACAGTTCCCCTCGTTCTGTCCTCGGCGTTTCTGGCTCAGTCGGAAAGTAGAGCAGACATTTCTGCCCTAGTGACGTTCCGGTCACAGAGCCCAGCCCCTCCTCGTGCCCTGATGGCTGCAACAGTGCACTGCAGGGTCCGTGACAGTGTCCTCTGCCCCTATCCCAACAAGGACATGTCATCCATCTGACTGGCTCTGTCCAAAGTGGTGTCCACAAGCCACATGTACCCAGTGAGAACGGACCGTGGACCGTTCCAGTAGGAGGTGCTGTAGTCTGAAATACCCACCAGATTTTAAGATTTATTATAAAGTAATGTAAAACTCTCCACATTTTAATATTTAATTTATATTGAACTCTTTCCACTAACAGAACTAAAATCAATATATCATGTAAACAAATCGGGCCATTTCCTCTCCTCCGGGTGGCACTAGGCCTGAGTCACACTCAGAGAAAGTGCTGACCTGGGGGCCCTTCCCTGCCACCATCCTGCCTCCCAGGTTGGGAAAGCGAGACCAGCCAGGGGCATGCAGCTGTGGTGAGCGGGCGTGTGGGACCTGACTAGGCACCAGGGGGATCTCACAGTGTCCACTCCACTGGGTGGCTCCATTCTGAGTCCTAGGTGGCCTCGGAGCCTGGGCCTCAGGACCTCAGCTGAGCTGGCAGCTCTGGGGATGAATCCAGAACCTTTCACAAGAAGCGGCCCAGTCACCATGATGCTGAATTTCAAGACCGTTGACTCTGGACACAGGCCTCTCGTCGTCTATCCTCTTGTCAGCCCCTCCAAGCAGAAATGACCCGGTGACACAGATGAACTAGGACAGCCCAGTCCTACCAGCCCAGAATCCCCTGGGCTACCCTCTGCACAGCTGCCTGAGGCTGGGAGGAGGGGCCGCTGGGGGACCTGAGAAACGGGGCCTGGGCCCAACATGCTGATGACATTGTCCGCAGTCCTCAAGGGACCAGAGGAGACTCTGCCACAGATGGATTTTATGTCACACTTCTCTGTCTGTGAGTATCACTGTGAGTCAATGCCAGCTGCTCCCACTGCCATCACCTACTGCACAGAAATAGTCAGCCTCGTCCTGGGCCTGGGCCCCGCTGATGGTCAGGGTGGCCGTGTTCCCTGAGTTGGAGCCTGAGAATCGCTCAGGGATCCCTGAGGGCCGGTTGCTATCATCGTAAATGACCAGCACAGGGGCCTGGCCGGGCTTCTGCTGGTACCAGTCAACACTTTTACTTCCAATGTTGTTTCCCCCACAGGTCATCCTGGCCGTCTGTCCCAGCTGCACCGACACCGAGTGTGGCTGTGTCAGCTCATAAGAGGACACAGAACCTGCAAGAGAGGACAGGAGAGGTTACATTCCAGCTGAGGGGTTCATCTTGTGGGAACCCCCTCCTTCCTGACATGCACTGAGCTCCTGGCAGACTCTGGGCCCCCAGGACCCCCCACTAATCAGTCTCCACCTCAGCAGCCTGTGGGCCTGGCTGGTGGATGGCAGTGAGAGGACCCTGCCACTCAGAGCCAGTGAGCACAGTGAAGTCCAGCCCCACCAGCCCTGCCTCCACCTGCAGGGTCATGAGCATCCTGTCCCACAGGCAGCACCCTGCTGAGCTCAGAGTCAGGGTCAGGGTTGACCATGACCCTGGGGCTGGGGAAGGGTGAGAGCCTGGGCACAGCACCTGTGCAGAGAGCGAGGAGGCCGAGGAGGAGAGGGGTCCAGGCCATGGTGGAGGTGCCCCGCTTCTGCTCCCTGAGGCCCGAGCTGGGTAGCTTTCCTCCAGACCTCTCTTATGGCCTCTCTGGAGACAGGGCTGCTGGGCATGCAAATGAGCCAGGGCTCAGGGGTGCTGTCTGAGGAGCTGTGTGGTCCTGATGGGGGCTCAGCCTGAGAGACTCAGGGAAGGGAGGGGCGGTCCCTGCAGGCCCCACCTCCTTCCCAGGGGATCCGGTCATACTCTGATGCCATAGTGTGGGGTGACATCTGTACTCCAGACTGTCTCATGGCTTCACTCTTGGGCTGGCCGGACCACAGCCGAACTCAGAGGTAATGTCTGTCTGCACGTTCTGAATGTTCATAGAGCATTCACTGTAGCGGTGACACCATGAGCCTGAGGTCCGAGCTGTGCCTCACCCCCGTCACAGTTTGGGAAAATCAGAACCTGAATAAAATGTATACCTTGCTGTTGGCGTGCAGAACGTTTAGGACTCATGAGTTGCTGTACTTGATGAGAACTCCTGAGACAGGTTGTAGACGCCCCAGTCTCCCCAGTGTGCGCTAGTGCCAAGGTAAGCTCCTGTTCTTGAAAAGCTGTGACAGTAACAGAGTGTGAATATGAAGGGGGTGAGCTGGCCAGGAATGAGTTACCAAGACCGGTGATAGAAAATCAGGCCAATTCTACAAGAGGCAAACCCGAATCTCAGTCAGATTGCCACATCATCCATGTCAAAGGTGATAGTGCAGAAAACTTAGTACTCTTCCTACAGGTATAAGTGGTGACTAATAACACCCTGTTTTAGAACAATTAAATTATCTTAATTATTAATAAAGGACAGATGATCCAAAATATAAATTATAATAATCCCCCTGCATGGTAGAATTTCTCAAGCCCAGGCCCTCCCAGGCTCCAGGAGGCTTTGCCAGGTGGTCTCTGCTGCCCCCTGGTGGCCTCCCCTCACTGGCCGCTGGAGGAGCAGGTGTCTTCTGAGTCCAGGTGCAGAGTCTGAACCTACTGCTCAGGTGGTAACTCCCTGATGCATGGACTGCTGTCCCAGGGTGGGGGAATGCTGTCCCTACAGAACTACTGCCAGCCTGAGACCAGGCACAAGCGACTCAGGTCACCTATAAAAGTGTGAACAGGCTGATTGGGAGGATGAGGGAGCGGGCCCACCTGAAGCATCTCTGACATATCCTTTGCATGGCTGTGTGATTCTGAGGCTTGCATGGGGGCCCCAGGAGTCTGGGACTGCCTCTCATAGATGCCCATCACTAGTGCATGTTGAAGATAGGGCGCTGGTGGCAATTGTCCCAAAGACTGAGACAGGACACGCCCCCCCCCCCCCAGCAAAAGTGATTCAGTCCCGCTCTGACTGCCAGACACTCCGTCCTAGGCAAGATGTGTGGTCGGGACCAGTCCTGCCTCACAGATGCCAGTGTGCAAATGGGAGCACATGGGGGACATGCTGGTTTGGGTGACAGCAGAGTCACTGCCACCTTCTACCTGTATCTGGTCCACCATCCTCATTTAACAGTCAGACATTGTTCTTCCCAGGTCCCTCTGGGCCGGATTTGAACTTGTGGCTCCATGCAGACCCACGGGTGTGTGTGTCAGCTGGGTGTTTTCCCTAAGAACTTGAGCTCTTGTGGAGGAAGGGAACACACTAGATTAGTGCAGCTCCTGTGCCCTCGACCCTGGGTGTGACAGCTGAGCGCAGCGGCCATGCTGAGGCCCGTGTGCAGCACGAATGAGAGCAGAGCATGCTCAGCGGGGCTGGAGGAAGAGAAAGGGAAAGACGCGAGGGCCTCCCAGGGCTGGTGCGTGTTCGTGAACACCCGTCGGCCCCTGACTTGCTGGTCTGCAGGGGACAGGGCTCCTGTCTACCCACTTCTCCATTTGTCCTGTGTGTGTTTGCATCAAATAGACTTTCCTGAGTCATGAGGGAATTAATTAGGAGAAACCAATCAATGAAGCAATCAATGAAAATAATTCCAGGGGAATACCTGTGCAACTGTGTGGTATTCAGAGAATTAGTTGAGATCAGACAAGAATGGACAGGCAGGTCCTGTGTGGTCAGAGGCTGGAGGGGTCTCTCTGGAGGTGACCCTGGAGATGCTGTCAGGTTGTGGAGAGCAACAGTGGGAGGAAGTGAGTGTGGGGACAGCGGGGTCAGTACCCTGGGGGGGAGGGTCAGGTCTGTCTGAGCAGGAAGGACAGTGAGAAGCTAAGGTGGCATTGGTACAAACCAGGGGGGTCCAATGAGGCGTAAATCTGTCACTTTAAGGGATGAGGAGCAGGACTGATGTCACACTGAGCAAACACACCTGGGCCAAGATCAGAGCAGCTGAAGGGGGACCCAGGGGAAGGAGGAGCCACTGCACTGGGACATCTGTCCTGTGTCAGGGAGGTGAGCGGGCAAGTAACCCACAAGGACTGTCACTACTCAGGGGCTGCTGTCTCCCTTCCAGTTTGCACAGGAAGTCACACGGGAACTTGTCTGTGATTCAGAGTTCTGACAACACGTCACTCCTGCTGCCGAAGGTACCAACCTGTGAGAAAATGTCACACTGGACCTGAACTAGGTCTCAGTGAGACACTGAGTTTATCATAACACGTTTCTTGTCCTTTGAAACTTTTGAGGTATCATTGTCATATTTTACTTTATCATATATCATAAACCACAACATACATTGTTACTGTGTTGGCCTTAAACAGTGACATTTTTATAGAATTTAATGTCACAAAATTTCTCTATCCACTAGTAACGATATCTCACACTTCCCCTTTCTCTGTGTGGATTCCCGTTTCTCTCTGTCTCGGGCGTGTCCTCTGCTCTTTCTGGTGCGGAGCATCTGCAGGTGTCAGTTCTGTAAGTGTCTGTCCATCTGAGAAAGTTTGCCTCCTTTTGGAAAGATACTTTCACTGGGTAAAGACTTGAGAGTGGACAGGTTTTTGTTGAATTATTTGTTGCTTTTGGTTTGTAGACACTCTGCGCCCCTCTCCTTGTCTGTGGTAGTTCCAGGGTGACATGTACCCTGGTCCCTCTGCTTTGTCCTCTCCGCGGACGGGCCTCATGTCTCTGAGGCTTTTATGATTTACTCGTCAGCACTGGATTCAGGAATTTGACTGTGGTGTGTATGTTTTTGTGCTGAAGTTTTGTTGAGGTTCTTGGATCTGTAGGATCTCAGTCTTCACTGAAATTGGTACATTTTTGGCCAGTATGTCCTCAAATACTTTTTGTACCTCCCCCAAACTTCTCTGCTTCAAAGACTGCAGTCACGTGCAGGGGAGGCTCCCTCAGTGCCCTCCAGCACACTGCCGCCTCTGTGGGCGCTTCAGTGTGGTCTCGAGTGTGTGGTCTCCTCTCCCCTCTACAGTTTCTCCTCCACGTCACCTGCTCACTGTGTTTCCTCTGCGGTGAGGCACCTGCTGTCAGTCACAGGAAGGGTCATCGTATCTCAGAGGCCGTAGTTTCCGCGTCTGTGTATCGACCTGGCTGTGGTTTTTGTCTTTCTAGTCTGCAGGTGCCGTGCTCAAGCTTCTTCCTACACAGCGGAATGAATGGGATACAATTTTCTTAATACCCCTGGCTGCAAATTCCACCACCTCTGAAATTTCATGGCCAGGACGATTGGTTGATTTTGTTGCTCATCATAGGTCGTATTTTCTTGCTTCCAAACAGGAATACTTGATGCAGCATCAGAGGTGGTGAATATTTCCTTGTTGGTGAACAATACTTGTGTTTCTATATATGTTATATCTGCTATTGTAGGTTATTGCAGATTCATTGGAGTTACTGCAAACAGTTCGGTCCTTAGTCAGTTGTGCTCACACGTTCTTAGGTGGGACCATGGCAGTGAGGAGTCTGGTGCTTATTTCCCACCTTGAGGCCCAGCTCTTCTGACAGGTCTGTCTGGTGCCCTGATTGGGACTTCTTCTCTTGACAGCAGGACAAGTGTGACTTGTGATTGTGTGTGTGAGCTCAGCAAGTGGTCACTGGAATCTCTGTGTGGTTCTCTTTGGCCTCAGGGGGTTCCCTCACATGTGGTGATCAGATTCACCAATGCTGGCAGTCAGTTCCCTGGAAGCACACTGGGAATGGAAAACCACATGCAGGAGGGTTATGGGT
The DNA here is from genome assembly GCA_007922815.1 of Macrotus californicus. Lineage (NCBI taxonomy): Eukaryota > Metazoa > Chordata > Mammalia > Chiroptera > Phyllostomidae > Macrotus > Macrotus californicus. The sequence continues at coordinate 10,453 of VMDR010033197.1, forward strand.
CATCTATCTGGAGTACATGTGCATAGACTAGACTGGGAACCTGCAATGTGGTGACAATTGAGGACTCAGCTGGGAGGCGCTGGAAGATTATCCTGACCATGAGCCGCTCTCTGAGATTTGTTTGACCTTGCGGAGTGGGTCCTCTCCACCAGCGGCACTTCCATGGAGAGCACCACAGGGAGCTGCCAGGGCCCTGTAGGGGAGGGAGGGAGGGTTAGTCCTGAGGGGGGATGCAGGGGGATCCTGAGAGTCCCCTGACCGGGTTTGCTCTGTTCATAGCTGAGGCTCCCATGGCCTCCTGGGGCCTCCTGAGCTCCACTGAGTTGGGTGCTCCTGGGGACAAACCCAGGGCAGGGGACTAATGAGGGGCCCAGTGATCATTGCAAGGATAATTAGGGTCCATTACCACGGATTGTATGTCCTGCTCTGTGTGTCCTTGGACTCATTCCCTCTGTCTCCAACTCACACACAGGCCCTGGAATTACCTGGTCAGCCCTGTCTTGTGGGACTGAATCCACTGCTATCCCACCCTCCCCACAGCTGCCTAAGGCTTAGAAGGGGGCACTCTGAGGATCTGAGGTCTGGGGACCTGGGCCAGACCTACTCATGGCTTTGTCTCCTGTCCTATTTGTGCTGGAGGAGAGTGTGACCCACATGGGGAGGGGGTTTTTGTCTCACTTCCCCGTCGGCCTGTATCACTGTGAGCATTAGTACTGCTGCCCCATGTCTGACAGTAATAGTCAGCCTCATCCTCAGACTGGAGGTTGGAGATGGTCAAGTAGCGGTTGGCCCCAGAGCTGGAGCCTGAGAACCGGTCGGGGATCCCGTCCCCCTTGCTCTGGCTTCCGTCACTCTTAAGGTACATCACATAGCGAGGGGCCTTCCCTGGCTGCTGCTGGTGCCATGCAATGGTGTAGCCGCTGTGTTCACTGCTGAGGGTGCAGGTGAGCTTGACCGAGGCTCCCAGGGAGGCAGAAGCAGACGGGG
>VMDR010033198.1:0-11440 GCA_007922815.1 Macrotus californicus
TACTCTTGGTTCTTTAAGTTTATAAAAACTATATTTAATTACTTTATGTTATAGTTATGTTATAGTCAGTAAAATATTTATTTTGAAGTTAGTTGCTTTTGCAAAAAGACCAAGCTAGAAATTAAAATTGAGGTGTCCCTATGAAGTACCTCTTATACAGATCCTATATTTATTATTGTTCAGTCTTTCAGTATTATAAAGTTAGATGAAAAATCTAAGTCAACAGCCCATTTCAAAGAAAAAATTAGATGACAGGTTGGGCACTAATAATTTTATTTTTGTTAGACTAGTGATAGACACAATAAGTATCCTTGAACTCAGAACTCAAAAAAATAATTAAATGAATTTAATGGATTAAATAAAATGTGTTTTTCTGAAGGTTGTGTTCATTGGTAATGCTGAATGCTTTTAAAATTCTTTGATACATAAACAATAAGCTCAAATTTGTAAAGAAAATAATTTCTATTAAAAAAAAGAACCAATCATATTCTTAAAGAATTCATAGAATGGCTTAGAGCCCATGTCTATGAGTAACTAACATGACTTTAAAAATGTGGCTTATTAGTTTTTATCTGTTGATGATCAGCCCAGAGAGTTTTTAAAATGCCTACCACTAGTTAGGAATATCGAGAGTTAAGAACCACAATTTCATGATTAATGAAGTGAATAAAAGTGATGAGCAAGACTAGCGAAGGACATAAATAAATGCTATTTTACCTTTGTGACCAGAGGATTCAGCTTGTCCAGAAAGGCAATGCCATCTGCAGTGACAAGCTGGCTGGAGGGAAGGTCCCGGGACCGTGCCAAATCTCTATAAACCGTGAGTCCAAATTAGCAGGTAAAGAAACACAACTATTTCAAAACCAGGGCTTTACCAAGAGACCTTTTACACCACTGATTCCAGAAAGCTAAATTTCAAAGCAATTGTTCTGATGCGACTTAACATTTTCAAAGGTGCCACATATGCTATAGAAATGTATCCAGTGCATGGAGGTATCAAAATGCTAAAACCATGAAGAGTTTGTGATTCTTGCTCCTGACACAAATCACCACTTAGAAGACTTCATTAAAAAGACCTGCATTGCGTCTACGGTGGGCTAACACAGCGCTAATTTGCTTTGGGCAGCTTTTCCCACATAACTAGGGTCATTCTAATGAAAGATGCTGATCAAGCTTATGGACCAAAATTTGAAACTGATTCCCTAGTGACCAGAGAAATAAATTTCATCTTTTCCAAAATAAATCATCCTAAATATCTCAATACCCAGGGGCGAATAAAAGCAGGTTTACTGTTGTTCACAAGGAAAAAGGCAGGTTATGAGGATTACAAGGGCTTTATTAAGTCAAAAGAATGTCACAATGCAACCGCAAACCTGCTTTGTCCACCCCTGTATTATTGTTACTTAATATTTTTCTCATTTTACAGTTATGCATTATTGTATTATGGATCATAAGATACAAAAAGGAATTTGCAAGGCAAGTTTCCTCAGTTAACTTGCAACACAATAGGGAGAGGTAGTTAACACATTACAAAATCATGAAGGCGCACCTACTGTGGGATGGCTATCTATTTCTGTATGTGTATATCTATCTATTTCTTTCTACATATACAGATATATACATGTATATATATAATCTGTAACTCTGTATGTATGTATGTATGTGTGTATCTATCTATCTTCTATCTATTAGCTATCTATCTACTTCTATGTAAATTGTCACTCTATTTTTTTCTAGCCCAGAGTACAGTCTGAATTCAGCTTGTTCTCCCCTCTAGGTAATCCCTCACTGCCATCATTCACTGCTACAGCTTCAGTGACATCCTTTTCAACCTGGTATTGCCATTGCTTTAACTGGATCCCTCAATATCTTTATGTCTCTGGTTTTCTGGACATTATCTCTTGAATCCCAAACTTGCTTGCCATCCTGTATCCTTGGCAGCAGCTTCTTTGATACCTCTGGATGTTCCTGGAATGTTTGCGTTCTTGGGCATCTGTCCTATATTCTGTCTTTTCTAACTACTCTTTCCTAAAAGTCAAACTCATCGCCTCCTAAGGACTCAATTACTACTTATAAATCAGTGCTTCTGAAATCCCCAGCCTTGATCTCTCCACTGAGTTCCGAAGCCATTCAATACCTATATACTAAACATCTTTTCTTGGATGGTTATGGGCTCTTCCAATCCAAAAATAATCTTATGACTTTCTCTCAGACGTACTTCTGCTCTCACTTTTCCATGTTGTGGATGTTACGTCTATCCCTCTAGTTTTTCAAACTAGATAACTAAGCATTATTGCAAGCTCCTTCCTCATTCTCATACTTAAGCAATTACCAAATCTGGTGAAACTGCTTCTGAAATTTCAACTCTGTCTACTTCTCTCTATCCCTACTTCTAGTAATCAAGAAAACATGATCTGGACCTCTTCCCTAGATTCCTTCATTATTGCAACATCCTTCCCAATCCTACCTTTGACCTCTAACCTCCTTTCCCACTGTTTTATCTACCATACTGACATCAGGGGCACTGCAAATTAGATTATGCGTGTCCCTGTTTAAAACTTGCTGTAGGACAGTGTCCTAACTCCTTCTTGGGATAGACAAAGATGACTGATGTAGCATCATCAGGTGACACAGTCACCCATGCTATATTTATGCAATATGCGGGGAGTTCTACTAAATGATATGCAACATTTTGTGCCTGAGTTTTTGTTCACAGAGCTGTGTTGTCCACAAAACTCCTTTTCATGTTTTGCTGTTCACATTCTCTCCCATTACTGGAGGGACAGGAGAGACAGCACATACTCTTCTATCCAGACAATACATTTAACACCTTTCTTCTAAATTATCACATTTATCCCCAGGAGCAGAAAAACCACTGGCTCATTGATACCCTCAATGGAATATACAAATATTTGTAGCATCAGAAGCAAAACATGTCAATGTGTTTTCTTGCATGTCTATAATTACTACACAGCAAGCATCTTGAAAGGGAGAAATTGGTTCATCAAAATTTTTAATCCAAGTATGTGGCACAAAATAAGACAATAGTGGATAGTAGCTGACATGAATGAATAATTAGTTGATCATACCATACAACAAATAAAAAGTGGACATTAATTATATAGCAACCCATGGAAAGACCACTACCATGGTATTATTAAATTCCGTTGCTATGTGGAGGTTGTTATTTTTAAATTGTTATTTGAGTATATTTACTACTTATAGTTTAACCCAAATATCTTTTAATTCTTTATTCACAATTTGGGTTTTCATTAACAAACAAGATCTACACTAATTCAAAAGATACCTTGCCATTTTTTCCTTCCTCACTCTACTTTAATTCATCATAAGAAGAATAATTACAGCAATTGACCAGAGCTTTAGTCATTATTAGGTCTTTGCAAGTATATTCAAAATTGGTATCTTTAGCATTGACCTTTTCCCTTAACCCTTTCGGTATAGGTGCCGGATATATCTGGCGCCCATATGATGACCTGTGTGGATGAGCGCCGGATATATCTGGCATCCATCTGTATATAATTTTTATAAATTTTACTTATATAATTGATAGAATTTTATATAACTATCTCTTAATATTAAAGTTACAAACAACACTTGGAAAAAAGCATTGTTTTATCAAGCATAGATCTTATATAAGGTTAGGAAAGTCTTCACACAAAGGAGGACTGATCATGTGCTATGTGCGTGTTTTCAGCGCGGCACCTCGTACAGCGAGAGTGTCACGGCGGAAAGAGCGCTCGTACCGAAAGGGTTAAATCCAAATATATTATCGGTGCCACTCCTCAAACATCTCTTACCTTGGTGGTCAACAACACCTTCAGGTCAAGTACTTGAACCCCAAACCATCTTCTGCCAAAAAACTTAACATGTCCCCCTTTCTGATAATGGCTCTTACAAACTATGGCTGATACCTAAATAGTAGTCTTCCCTTTTTTTCTCCCTTTTCCATCTTCATTGGTTCCACTCCATTTCAGATACTCATTACCTCTTAACTAGTTGGAACTGCCTATTGGAATGTTCCCCCAGATTGGCTCCTTGTTCTGAAAACTCCCTGCTGCAATAAAATCTATGATGCTAGATTAATTGCTCTAAAGTACAAGCTTGAGTGTCATTTTCAAGTTCAAAAATGCTATGTAGGTTTCCATTTCCTACCTACCAACTCAAACTGGCCAGCATTAAGGAGCCTTTAAAATTTTTCCTCAATCTCCCTTCTCAGTGTTTTAGGTTGCCTCTATTGATGCAACAAATGCCTACTGGGTTGAAGGAGTGATCTTGGACAGAAATAGAAAAAATATATGAATCACATCATGTTTTACCTTTAAGGATCTTATTTTAGATCAGGGGATATATACATACACATTTGAAAACACACCCACATATATAAATAAATAATAGTTCCTTCTAAAACTGGTAAAACTAGTAAGGTCTATACAACCAATATAGATAATGTAGAGATGATACCTCTCTCTGAATTAAAAAAAATTGATTTGCAAATATTTGAAAGCAAGGAAAGGCTATTTTGATGTTTGTGTTATTCTGTGTCAATGCATTCTACCTGCCTTACAACTCAATAGCAAGAACAAACAAACAAACAAAAATACCTGCAAATAATCCAACAGCAAAATGGGCAAAGAACCTGAATACACATTTTTCCAAAGATGACATACAGATTGTCAGCAGGTATATGAACAAAATGTTAAACATCAAAGCCACAATGACATATCACTCATACAGCTTGGAATGGCTATTATAAAAAAGACAAGAAATAAGTTTTGTTAAGGATGCAAAAGAAATATAACCCTTGTACATACTGCAGCCACTATGGAAAACAGTATGGAGATTCCTCAAAACATTAAAAAAAATTACCATATCTCATACACACACATAAATATTATTCATCCTTTTATAAAAAGAAGGACATCCTTTCATTTGTGACAATATTACATGATCTCACTTTTATGTGGAATCTAAAAAACAAAAGGAAGATAAAGCCTCAGCTATAGTAACAGAGAGAGCAGACTGGTGGTTAGAAGAGCTTTGGGTGTTGAGAAAAAGAGAAGATTAAACATGGGAAGAGTGATATTTGCCAGGGGCTGGACCGTGGCAGGTCGGAGAGATAATGTTTGTATACAGCTTTTCAATTTCGCAAGATGAAAGAGTTCCAGAGAGGAATGATTGCTGTACAACAATTTCAATATACTTGATATCCCTGAACTTGATATCCTGCACTTAAAACTTGTTGAGATAGAAAATTTTATGTTATGTATATGTTACCACAATAAAAAAATCAGAAACCACCATATTCTACCTGCTTCTTTTCATTCTCAATCACACTATCCCTTGCTTTAGACAAACTATATTAGCCTACTATTTCCTTAACACCTTTCTACCTCTGTGCTTCGTTTATCATGTTTGAAGTTTCAAGGCACCTCCATGTATAGACATCCTACCAGTTTTTCAGAAGTAGCCTGATGTCATCCATGATGTCTTCCTGGTACACTCAGCCAAGTAAGTCTACTACATAGATCAGTGAAGCTATATCTTAGTCATCATTGAGCTCTTTAATGCCTAGTTTAATGTCTCGTGCATACCAAGCACTTGGTACAACATATGCTCACATTCATTTATTCAGCAGATACACAGTGGGTACCTACAGTAACAAAACATTTGCCATGTGGCACTCATAATGTATCAGCGAAGTAAGTGAGATAAAGGACAGAAAATGAACAAGTAAATATTGAAAACATTGATTTGTTCACTGGCTAAGTGCTGTGAGAAAAATAAAGCAGGGCACGGGGTGACAGGACATGCAAGAGCGTAGGGTGCTTAATGTATGCAAGTGGTCAGGGAAATGTTCACTATAAAGTCATGTTTGATGCAGAAACATATAAAGGAAATGGGGGGATGAGCTCTTTGAAGTCCAAGAGAAGAGAGTTTCTGGCAGAGGATTTACCATGTGCAAGCACCTGAGAAAGGAGGGTGTTTGGCCCATGTGGGGAGCAGCCATGGGTCAACACAACTGAAGCAAAAGGGTCAAGGGCAGGAGACAGAGTCTGAGGAACAGCACACGAGGTGAATGGACCTTACGGAATAAATAGTGACCTTGTCGGAGACTCTGAAAACAAAGGATGGAAACCTAAATTGTGTGGGTTTTGAGAAAAATTAGAGGAGAAAAAATGAAAAAAGAAACTAGTAGAAATAGCTCTTTCTAGGGTTTTTGCTCTAAGAAAGGCAGAAAAGTGGGCAGAAACTACAGAGGAGTGTTAGATTTAGGCATTATTATTATTATTTTTTGGATAGAAATAGTAACAGTAATCTTTTAGGGATGTTCCAGAAAAGGGAGAAAACTTTATGGTGTTGAAGAGAGAGAGTGTAATTATGGTCTTTTAGTTAGTTAGTTTTATTTATTTACTTTTTAATTTAGTGATGGTCTTGAAAAGATGAGATGAAATGGATTCAGTCCACAAATGTGATACAATTACGTTCAGTTCATTAAAAAAAAAATTGAAAAGAAGGTAGATGGTGGGTCCAGAGGCAAAAAAAACAAACAAAGAAAGAAAAGATGTGATGGGAACTCACAGAAAGTCTCATCCAGTCACTCCTCTTCACTGAATTATCTGAAAGTAAGCTTACAAATTATTTATTTTTAAATAAATAAAACCCCAAATCTACCAGTGGTTACAACATGCAGCCTCCAATTCTAAATTTCTCCTCATGCACTTCAACTCCTAGATCAATTACTGTTTATCCTTATCTAATTAAGTGTATTTCTAATTTCATTTTAAAATTCTAGCTCCTTGAAGGCTCACTAATTTGTCAAATTCATCTGGGAATCTCTAAGTTGAGATTGGAAAAAGAATACTCTGAAATATCTTCAAATTATTTTATACATATGAAGTGGCTATAGCAACATATAAAAACATGTTTACATAAAAATAAAAAGCATGTTTATGCATATTTTGATGTCTAAGATAACCGGACAAATTAACCTTTCATGTGGCAGCAGTAAATTGATTTATTAAGTATAAATTCCATGAAAATTGATTGCAGCCCACAAAATCATAATTCCCCTAATGTAATCTCCATGGCTGTTATGACAAGACAAAGGCCACACAAGGAACTGTTCCTGTGGCTTTTAACGCACTGCACACATAAAATACTACTACGGTTTAATAAGGTCAAAGAATTCTAGGTGAAGCTGAAAGCTTTACTCCTGAACCTTGGTGATCCTTCGTTTTACCGTATGCATGCAAATTCTCAGGAGAGAGATAGGCCACCCATGGCTCTCCAAACCAATTGGACCACATAACCCCTTTCCATGGAAACCCCTACAGTATTATCTGTCTACAGGATAGACTTTGAGAAATCCTGGGTCTGAGAAGCAGAAGAGCATAAGCTAAAAATACACACATTCATACAAAGAAAATACTCCCTTGAATTAGGAGTCCAAGAGTTGTTCTTAAAAAAAGAAAAAGAAAGAAAGAACGCTTTCACCTTTAAGTGGTTACTTTTGAATAATGTTCTTTACACTACACCTTATCTCTTCACACTCAAATGTTTTCACATTAAGTACAACAGGATTTTTCCTAATAGCACCATTCCTACATATGCGTGTTTTCTCAAATTTCTGATTTTTGAAATCATTTATCTGTAGAGTATCTGAAGGAAGGTCAATGAAAAACAAATCAAATGCGTGCAAAAACAGTGCCGATCTCAGTATCTAGAGAAGCTATGGGCAATGGCAAAAAGGTGTCATCCTTTATATTGTTAAATAATGGCCTTTATGACACATAGGGAAGGGCATTGAAAGTTAGAGTTGTAGAGGTGTAATCATTAAGGATGTTTACAATGACTTATATAATTTATAAAATCAATATTTAGCAGTGTTAGCTCTTTGGCAAAGGTAGAAACCCCTGTCAAAGAGCAGACATCAATATATATGCTATGAAATATATTTCAGTATGGTTGCAATCAACTTTATTTTTTGAATTAATGTATTCTAGAAGTAACACACTTAGATTTACAAAATACTGGAAGAGATTGCTTATAGGAAAACATGTCATTTTTCATTCTCGCGTTAGATTTGCCACATATTTCAAAAGATGGTGTTAAGGTGGAATTTCAGTAATAATCTAGATGCAAAGATGTAGGTGAAATCAAACACATTTTCTACCACATTCAAAAGGGGAAAATATATAAAGCAAAACAAGTTGTAAGTTATATATGTTTGACATCACAGTTCTAAGTAGAAACTAATTTTTCATTCAAACTTGCTACATTGCTATTTTTCATACTTTCATAGTGAATCCAATATCCTGTTGAAAGCACAACTGATGTGATGAAATAAAGTGAATTTTCAGGCATTTTCTGGTCCACATTTTTCTTTTGTTTACAATTAGTATGCAACTCCTGATAGGCCTGAGGGGGAGCTGAGTCTGAAACACCACAGAAGTCTGAGCTACTCAAGTGATGGTGTCTTTCTTCTGTATTTTTGCCTCTGAACTATTTTAACTGTAGTTTACATTACTCATGAAAGGAATTAAATAGAATTCAGCATATGTTTACTGAGCATCTGAGCCCAAGTACTAGAGATAAAGGGATGAAAATAGATATTCAGTGCTGATAAGATATCAGTAATCTATCTGGATAGAGAAATGCCCTTCACAGTAGGTACATAATGATGGACTGTAATATAACATGAGGAATGTCATACTATTACTTTGGAAGTAGAAGAGGGAGTGGCTGATTTTGTCTCCAGTCAGTGAAATCTTTACAGAGGTAGCATTAGATTAGAAACTTAAGATGTTTGGCCTAGCTCAAGTCCAATGGCCTAGTGGGAAGTGACTGAAATTTAGAGAAAAAAACATAGCCTATGTGCTTTATATTTAATCATTTAATTTCTTCATTTATCCATTAACTCAGTCCATTAATCATGAAACACATATTTAATTAGCATATATTATGTGTTAGGCATGTTTTATAGGCTGGCTATAGTTATGGCACTGAACAAGACAGGTAAGGACCCTGTGCTCATGTAAGTTACATTCTGTGAGTAGGGGAAGACAGAGTGAGAGCAGAGAAACATGTACAGAGAGGAATACAAAGAAAATTTTAGTCAGATTCATTCAGTGGAGAATCTAGGCAGGATTGTATGAAAGAGTATTTGGGCAAGCCGATCAAGAGCTGCTTACAGCGGAAAGCTCAAGAACAGCTCGTTTAAGAAAGTGATGCTAGTGTGGACATGCAAAGTATGACAAGGAGTCAGTTGTGCAAAGGGACGGTCAAGGGAATTAGGGCAAAGTGTTCTGGGCAAAGACAACATCAAGCTCAACAGCCCCCAAGTTGCACTGTTATGGTAAAGGCCTAATAGAGAAGAGGAGCGGGGGCATAATTTGACCTTGGGAATACAGGAAGGAGCGAAGATAATATAGAAGTCTAGATCACAGTAGGGATATAATTTCATGTTCGGTGTGCAGGTATATAAAGCGCTCACATTTATATTTTATACAGGTAACTGGCTTCTTTGAAGAGATTGCCTGGGAAGAAAGAAGGCAAGCAGAGCATCTAGTTTGAGGGCATTAATGCATTAAACAAGTGATGGTGGTTTCCTTTAGGTTGGGGACAATGGACATCAACAAAGATAAAAGAACTGAAAATACAACAGGCTGATTAACAAGAAAGGTTCTTCTGATAGATCAGGTGCGAGTTTGTGCAAAAGGGTGGACGGTGAGTAAAGAGAAGAATCAGGTTGACACAGATTGATTTCTTTGTTTGATGAATTGGATAAAAGGAGGTGTAATTCGCTGAGGCGAGAACGGCTGAGGGAGTAGCCATTTTCTCGGGCTCTCACGTATTTCAGTGCATTCTTCTGTTACGGGGTTTATCTTAGTGCTGGTACAGAGGAAGCCCATTATCACACATAGCATCCTTCTGCACATCCTTGCTAACACTCAGAGGGCACCTCAAACGCCAAGCATTTGGACAGGTGCTGTACTTCTAATTTTTCATTTAATCTTTACAATAAACCCATGAAAAAAGTATTATCTTATTTAGGTTTTTTTTTAGAGAGGGGGAGGGGGGAGAGAAATATCAGTGTGTGGTTACCTCTCACATGGCCCCCAATGGGGACCTGGCCTGCAACCCAGGCATGTGCCCTCACTAGGAATCGAACTGGCAACCCTTTGGTTCACAGCCCGCGCTCAATCCACTGAGCTACATCAGCCAGGGCGAAAGTATTATTTTAATCCCTGCTATTTAGATAACAAAGCTGCTATATAGAGACGATCTGTAATTTGCTTTTGTTGATTCAATGAAGCAGTGTCAGTAATTGGATCTTACTCAGGCCTGATTATACTTGCAGACATTGCTTGGGCTTGTTTAGAAAAATAGGATATGCTAACATTCATCTTTCGATTTTCACATTGAAGGAAGCAATTCTTTCAGTAGTGCTTTGTAGTTTAAGAGTAGGCCTTGATGGTGCTCTCACTACTCTGAAGTAGATATTAAATTTTAAAGAAGAGGTAATGGATGCCAAAATGTTGAATGCAATTTATGAAGGTCACACTATCAATAAGAAGAATCAAATTTTAAACAAAGTTCATTGAATGCCACAGTCTAGGCTCATTCCTCAGCACGGGCTGTTGGGTTACAATGTCAGACAGAGCATGCCTCCCATGGGAAAGCGTCAGCCTAGAAGGAAAATAGAGTCAACTATGCATCATTTGGTTGAAGAAATGAAGAGGACATGGTAGTAAAAGTAAAATAATTTAGGAAATAAACGGAAGCTTCTTTTAACAAGATGTCTGTGTCTTAAAATACCTTTGTACTATTTAAACAACGGGAAAATCATCCCCCTGAGAATTTGTAAAGACTACAAACGCTACAATGTATGTGCATTTGGTTTGCTTTTTAAACAAATATTTTTCTATGCACTTGGCAACAACAGGTAGTTAAAAGAGAATTGGATGAAAGCTGATTTGTTGATTCTAAAGCACAGAAACTTAGAAAAATAAGACATTCTCATGCTTGTATCTGTCTTTTCTGTACTCAAATACAGTATAAATTATTGATGATAAAATAGTCTATCTTTTTAAAAATGCTGCCATGGTGATCAATTTCTGTGAATTTTTGTATGTGTCTGTACTTGTATTTTATATGGAATTGAGAAAAAACAGCAAAGTTAATAGTTTTAAGAAAATATTTGTGTTTGAATGGAAGTGTTACGGGTATTTTTCTGTGAAGTAGTCTGGAGAGAGAGGCCATTAAACTAAAGCTGCTGCCTCAGCAATTTGTTTTCCACTGAAAAACAATACACTAAGAAAAAGAAAACATTGAGTTTATCAAATTCCCTAACTGGAAAATAATGTTGTATTTTGTATGCATCAGAACAATAGTGTTTATGCAGACTCATAGTGTCAGT
>VMDR010033199.1:0-11438 GCA_007922815.1 Macrotus californicus
CAATATCTTATTACTTGGCCAGATAAAGCCCCTCTCTTTACGTTTACTTCTGCTTTAGTTATTCATTGACATTTAGTCCTCCAAAAATTTTAGTGTTATTTTGTTCGATTCTCAAAAGTATTACATCGGAATTTTAAATAGAATTTCATTATATTACAGATTAATTTGGGAAGAACTGACACCTTTACAATGTTAAGTAAGCTTTCTTATTCATGAACATGATAATTTTCTTTTCCTCCATATAGAGATAGGAAATATTATCCCACTTTCACCTTCAAAACATCCTTAGATAATGCAAAATGGTCTAGTTAGCTTTTACAGGAGTGCTGGATATTTGAATGAAAATTTAGTTGGAGGCCATTAAGACCTATCTCAGTTTCTGTCCTCATTTATAAGTCAAAGGGTATTGACTCTATCAGTGCTAGCCAAAGTAGTTGGTAGTGATTTGTTTATATCATGCACCAGAAGATAAGGGACTTACACCAGAAAGTTCTTACTTCACCAAGAAAGACTTCTAGAGGGAAAAAAAATGTCAGTGCGATCACTGGAGATGATTTCTAGATTCCCTTTTAACTCCAAATGTGATCACACAACAGTGGAAAATTGTAACCCATTCCACCATTGCTTTGACATTGTTTCTGTAAGTGCTGACTCTGACTGATATGTAGCTTGTAGATGAAAGGTACATTTGTATAAGAATCTTAGGAACTAACTTCAAAAGACACAGTGTCCAACCTTCAGTCATCCCAGCTCTGAGAAATTTGCTGACCTTCAACCATGGAGCCAGGATGACGTGAAGCTGACATGACCTGAAGCCAGGATGACGCACACCAGACCATCACATGCCTTATCGGAACGGGCTGTGTTCATCTGCATGTAGAGGTGAGAACTTTGCAAACCCCTCCCTTGATCTCTTTGTCCTGTTCCCCTCTCCCTCCTTATAAAATCCTCTGCCTCCACTGAGAGGTGGAGATGGGCTTTATGATGTGAGTCCTCCATCTTCCAGGAGATGGACTTGGAGCCGTGAGCCCCTCATCTTCCAGATGGCTGGCATCTGCAAATAACCGCTTTCCTCCACATCAGCACCTGCCTCTTGAGTATTGGCTTTCATAGCAGCAGGCAGCCGGACCTGCATTCAGTTACAATAGCCTGATTGATAATAGTTTATAAAGCTTTCTAATTTTATAAAAGTTCTAAATGTCAAAAGGGTTTTTTTTTTTTTGTAATTTCCAAAGCCCTTCAGTGCATAAGAGCTGTTCCTATTAAATTTTTAAATTTCTTAAATTGTTTTGAATCTTTATGGGTTACTTTAAACAATTTTGTTTAGTATTTTATATGTCAGCACTTACATTGTCATTTTTACAAAAGGGGAAAGAAAGCTTGGAGAAGACATAAATTACTGTGGAGACAACAAAGCTTGTCATCAATTCTGTGCCCCAATGGCACAGGAAAGCCAGTTGGAAAAACACTAAATTAGTTGATGAATTGTAGAACCCAGAAAGTCAGCACAGCTCCATTTTACTTAATTAAGCGCATTGTTCTAATGTTCCCTGGGAAAACACTTCACAGGGAAAGAAAGTTTGGTTTGTCCTAAAGATATCTTCTTCATATAACCTTCTGAATTCCTTTTTCTTTCCTCTTAGACAATTTGAGTGGTTGATCTTTTCCTTCTCAATTCATCTGAATCTCTTTGTTCAGATGCCTGTTCCATTACAGTCTCTTGGGGGGAATTGGAGTCAACATGTAATTATATGACATTTACCACCAAAGTAAGTGAGGGGAAATAAGATAAAATAGTAAACGGTGTGTGTATCCCAACACTGTGGTAAGAATAAAGTGCAAAATGTTTTAAAAATGTTCATTTGTACCCTTCTCCAGCCAACTCTGATTGCTCTGTAAATTTGCCTGTGAAATGTAAACTGTAGAAATAATTCTACAGAAATAATGTACAGAATTGTTCCAATTATACGACAGTGCTGAAGTAGAACAAAGATGCACACACCCCTTTAAAACTCCACGAGAGCAGGGACATGGAACCGCTAGCCGTGGTTGGTGAAGGGACCCTATGTGCCATTCTCCAGCCCAGCTACACACTCTGAGTTCTTGAACTTACTGAAAACACACTACCAAGCTTCCCAACATATTGCTGAACTCCATGAATGACAGTGGACACACTTTCAAAAGCAAACTGTTCCAACTTCAGTTTAGTTTAGAGTAGGAGAGATTCCTTCACAATCAGTCTTATCATTTCCAGAAACTGGTTCCATATCTTTCCAATAAAGCTATTTAAAACAAGTCCAATTCACTTCACCCAACATGGCCTTTCGAATTTTGCAAGTAGCCTCTCTACTGAAACACCGTTTTCTAGACCCAGCACCTTCATCTCCTCGACCTTTTTCTACCTGGAGAAGTTTTCAATCCCTTGCCCCAGTTCTGTTCTCGCCCCCTGCGTATGTTGCAGCTTGTCTGTATCTGCTCTTAAAAGAAATCCCTAGAACAGACAAAATCCTTCATATGAAATCTTCTCAAAACCCAGGAAATAAACTAGTTTTTTCTCAATCTAGATGCTATACTTCAAGAAATGTATTTTAACATTTTATTTGTACTACTTTCTGTGGCATCGTATAAAAAATAGCTTTAAGCTAAAAAAAAAAAAAAAAAGCTTTATTTACATTTAGCCTAAAATACCTAAAATTCCAAAACTGACAAGCCATTTTCCACAAATTGATACTTGTCCCCAACTTTTGGCCTAAGACAAGGATATTCCATTTATCATTAGAAGTATCTACTACACTAATTTGATCTATTGTAACTACATTTCCATGTTGGATTTCGCTTCTTTCATCATTTGTGGTCACTGTTCCTCTCGACTGTGGCGTCATCTCTGTTCATTCGCATCACTGATGATAGCGCTCAGCGGGAACAAGGCAAGGACCCAGCTCTGTCCTGACAGCAGGGACTGCCCTCCTGGCCGACCTGGGTTCAGTAGTTGAGCGGTGCTGATTGGCATCCTTTGAGCACCTTTCTCCCACTAGCATTTAATTTATCTATTTGTACTAAATTCCAGTCCGTATTCATCCACTCTTTTCAAATGGACAGGATAAGAATTTCTTTCCAAATATTTTGGTCTAAACATTCTAAGTCTACTATGATTATCCTGATAATCATTTTTGCGGGGGCAAAAAAAAAGCAAAGGAGGCCTGTGCGGCCTAACTTGGTGCCACTAAGCTTTAGTGGGTTTTGGTAAATGCAGTTTCCCACTCACAGTGCACTGATGGGCCATTCCTCTAGTCCTGTCTCCTTCAACTGTGCCCAAATTTGATGAAAACCGACCCCTGTCTACATCAGGCATACTTAGTCCATCCAGATGCTTCTTATACAGTTCACTATCTTTATTATAATTATTTATGTATCTATCACTAAAGGACAGTACCTGGCCTATGGTACATGAAGTTTTCATTGAGCATATAAGTGGTAAACTTTAACTCATTTTTGGCAATTAAAATTAGAGGCATTGAAAGGGTTTTAGAGAACAGGTGTGGTGGGCACACTCTGAGGTCTGTCCTGCCTTCTGGTATTTTCACCTTGCTTATTCCCTTCTCTTGAGTGTGAATTGGATGTGTGACTTGCTTGTAACCAGTGAATATAGCAAAGGTGACAAGATGTAGGTGTTTATAAATATGCAATACAGTACATAAAATTGTAATGCCCATCATCTGAGACTTTCTCTTTCTGAAGGGTTTTGAGCAGGTAAAAAGTCATGTGGGGAAGACCCACATGGCAAGGAACTGAGGGCAGTCCTGACCTGCAGTCAGGAAGGAACTGAGGCCCTCGGTCCAACAACCCACAAAGAACTGAATACTGCCAACACTACATGAGCTTGGAAACCAGCCCTTCCCCAGGGAAGCCTCAAATAGGACCAAACCAGTTGGCCCCTTGATTTAAGTCTTTGGAGATGACGCAGCTAAGCTAACATGCCTAGACTTCTTCCCCCAGAAACTACATATCCAAATCATCTAGGAAGCTTTATAAACATACACATGCTCCAACCTCAAACTTCAAACTACTTCAAAAAAAGATCCCAAGTGATTCTGATATTTACCCCTTGCACAAACTGTTGACCTAATCTAGCAACCAATTTTAGTATAAAAATTAAAAATAAAATATGTGAGAATACATATCTTTCTTATTGTCACAGAACTAAAGATCGGCAGAGTCAGGAGTTACTTTCCCCCTCTCACACTCACACCTTCACCTGGCCACCCTGTGAACAGGCTTCTCCTCTGCCCTCAAACGTGCAAAGGACCTCATGCCTTAAAAAAGAAAGTGTCATTTACACGTATTCCCTGTATTTCTATTTTAGTCACTCTTTTCAAATTAAATCTAGCTCAGTCTCTATTTTACCATCCACTTACTTCTATACTCTGTGACTTCTGACCATTACACCCATTCACTGCAACACCCATAACCTCTCATAATCTACAGGATAGCATGCCCACCCTATTTTCCCCTTATGGAGGCACAGCCCTAAGTGATAATAAAGAAGGGACAGAGGCAAAGGTAAAGAACAGAGATAACTGCCCTAGACCTACCTTGGTTTGGCTAGTTTGTGCCTTCTCAGTTCTACCAATAGAAGTCATTGAAGGTTCAGAAACTGCCTTCAATCCTAGGGATTACTTAATAGCTGACTTTACCATCCAGGCCCTTGCCGTCTAGTGGTTAAAGATTGTGTTTTACCTTTTCAGACTTACTAAAGAATAATTAGGCCCTGGCCAGGTAGCTTGACTGGTTAGAGTGTCATCCCAATACATCAAGGTTGCAGGTTCCATCCCCAAAAAATGCATAAATAATTGGAATGAATCAGTGTTTCTCTCTCTCTCTCAATCAATCAATCAATCAATCAATAAACATTTTAAAAAATAACTAGCCAGTAGATATTTGGGTATCTGTCTTCTAGCCCAAAGAAACTATAAATACCATAAAAACAAGACTGTTTGGAAGGGCTGCTGGGGACAAGTAACTTCTATAAAAGTCTCTTCCCCAACACATGAGGTCTCCTATTTTCCTGTTGTTAAGCATCCCTGTGCTTTGAGGCCTCCAGCATTAAGAAGAAAGGAATGGTTCAAACAAACCTGGTAAGTCACTGAAGCCATGTAAAGACAATATTCCTGCTGATAAAATTTCTTTCTTCAGCTAAACAAAACGGAACAAATCTCTTCTTTTTAAAAGGACAAATGGTAGAAATTGTTAATTCCCATGAATTGAAAGGAAGGGAATAAATCAAATCTGAGGTTATGACCTAATTCCTCCACAGCCAGGCAGAAGCCAGGAGAGAGAGCACTGCCTAATGAACAAGATTCCAGAAATGTCCAAGGAGGCTGTTCAAGGTGTGATTTATTCCTAACCAATTGTGCATTCAATTTTTGCTTTACCCTAAAGACTCTGCAAGCTGCATTGAAGTATGTCTATCAGTATTCCACTAACAGACACATCTCTTACCTTCTTGCTGTTTTGTTCACATTTATCTTAAGAAATTGTGATCTCCTAGGGCTACCTATGACCTCTTGGTCTTGTTTCCAGAATCACCATTCTTATCTGAGCTTTTAAATTTTGAGTGCATCTAGGTCATCACATCCCTGCTTATCACACAACATCATTGCCTCTGGCATGCACCTGCCTTTCTTATAAAACCATCTTTTCTATACCTTCTCTTAGGTACATTTTGCATGCCCCCATTTTTAAACACATTCATGCCATGTATATTAAGTCCTTCTTACCACCTCTACTCATACCCCTCAAGAACACTCTGTGAAAGCCCCTTTCTTATCCGGAAGCAAGAGGCTCAGAAGTTACACGTGAATAGTTTCTGTTATGTCACTAAACCAACGACTGTAAAGATCCAGGGAGCAGGTTTATTTATTTATGCCATGCCTCCCTCCAAATAGGATTCGAGGCAGCTCAGTGAGCATGTTAATAATGCTTATTCTCAAGGCACTATTTACTGTGTTGTGCCACAGTGCTTATCATTACCCTGCTTGCTCTTGGGAGGGTTGTTTGTTCGTGGAATTTTCTGAAATTCAGAAGGAACTTGGAGTTCTGACTGCCTCTACTTCCACAGATGGTGAGCATGATAAGGAGAGAACCCAAACATTGGGGTGAAGACACCTTGGGAGATGGAGGTAAAATGAGCACACATGAATCTAGGATTCTCAGATGAGCATTAATACAGAGTTCAGTGACCATAGGAGGTCCCCGTCTGAAAAAGGGACATTGAGAATTATTGAATGCTCCTGTTCCTGACACCAGAGGATGGCACCTGTTTAAAGAGTTATCAAAATGTTTTTCTTGATATTTGTGATTAGGACACTATGGAGTTTAGAAGCTTCTGCTGTTTAGAAATGACTGTTTCTGGTGTTTCTGCATAGGAACTCAGATCAAGAGAGAAAAAACATTGACTGAGAGCTCACTGGGTATCTGGTACTGTGCTCGGCATTTTACGTACAAAGTTTCAACAGACCCCTCTTAAGAAACCTGCCAGATTGGAGCTATTGTTCCCCTTTTGTAGATGAAACTGATAGAGAGAGCTCCTTTGTCAAAGAAGAGGCAGCTGGCAAGAGAATGGAAGTGGAGCGTGGATCTATTTATGATGGCAGATGTCTTACCTTTGTACTAGACTGATACCCTGCACTGCACTTAGCATATAGTAGGTGCAAGGCTATTTGCTTGCAAGAATGTCACAAACTATAAAAACAGCTCATTCAACAGATATTGATTGAGTGCCTACTATGTGCCAGATGTTATGAATCAACACAGGACAAATTCTACACTAAAATTGCAATTCAAATGTAAATCAGCTTTAATCTATGAAAATGAAATTAGGCCAGCAGGGAAGCCATAAATGAGCCTATTAGAATACATCCCATAAGAGAAAGAACAGGCTGGAAAGATGAGGTGAAGGGACGATGAGATAATGTAATTTTAAAATTGGCTCCTCTTCTCATGAAACACTTTTAAGATTTTATGGCAAAATTACACAGTCATCAAGAATATGCCATTTTTAAAAGACTTTCTCACTTGGGTCAGTGCATAAATAATAATACACATTTAAAAATGCATGACTATTCATTAAACCATTGACCACTTCCAGCCTACTGAGTACATAAGTATTTTAAAAATTACTTTAATACATATTTACCCAATAGACCAGAAAAGTTCCTTTGGTACATGATGTGCATTTTAAAAGCTGCCTGCATAAGGAGTTATCCCATCTGAACTAGAGCCTGCTGCCAACTACATAATATGCATTTTAAAGAACAACCTAATTATGCGCTTACCCAAGAGAACAAAGTTAATACTGAGGGTCAATAATTATTACCTTCCTTTACTACCTTTTATTCTTTTCTGTCAAGTAAAATGGAAGGAAAGGGTTTTGCACCTGCTGTCTTGCCTATCTTATTGTGACAACTAGCATCTCAGGACCTCAGCTCCCCCACCTTCAATGAAACAGAGACAAGGATGAGGAAAGAGGAGAAAGAAAAGGCTTTTTAAAAAAGAAGAAAACTCTGTGTCATTAAAAATAAGTGCCTGCTTTACAAAAATGTGGAAGGTAGAAAATCCATTCTTTATATTATTTTTCTTCCCTGCTGTCTAATAATAATTTAACCTACACACACTTCAGTTCCAAAACTTTCTCATCTCCTCTGTTTACATCTGTAGAACTGTGAGTACCTTTCCTTCATTCTCCTCAGGAGGACATGAGGATATAGGCTCCTTTCTCCACTTGTGTGAAAACATGAAGGTCCCCCATTACCTAGTCACTGAGTCCATTTCCATTGGCATGATGGGTTCTGAGGAGAAGTATCTATTCCTGTTCATACAAATTAAAATCAAAAGCTGTATTTTAACAGATAGACCAATTCACTAGTCTCTCTATTCACTGTCCGCATTTTCCCACACTGTCAGTGGTGATATCTCCACACCTGTGAGGGGCACCTGAGAGACCAGGGGAACAACCCTGACAACCTCTCTATAAAATGGCTTCTTCCTTAATTTCTGGTGATGGATAACCACCCATTTAGCTCTAAAGTACACACCCAAAATGGAAAACTCCACTTAGTGTCTAAGTACTGGATGTCAGTTAGCTGTAGAGCAGTAGGTTACACTGTGTCTGTAAGCACAGATGGAAGTTGTCTCCACTAGTCCTAAGTGCTCATCTCTGTCACTCCCAACTGTGACCGCAGACTTGTGGTGCTATTTATTTTTTAAATCCATTTTGAACAGAGTTTGACTTCTTCTCTTTACCATTACTCCCCCATTGTTAAATCTATTACATTTTAACTACAAAAAGAAAATACAGAAACTATTCATAATGTCACAAAAATTCTCTTTTGAGACTTAAGAATTGCCTGCCTCCCATTCTAGGTGTGTTTATTTCACTCTATCTGGAGAAATGAATTCAGATTTGTTAAGGATGGATAAAAAAGACCAAATTCAAGTTTTTCCTATTGCTCTTTATTAAGCATAGAGTCAGGGAGGTGGAGGAGAGTCCATGCATCAAGTGATAAAATAACATTCCTAAATTTCAGTGTAGTTATCCAGTGTATGTACCAATCAAAACATTGTATTTTGTCAGAAGATAAAACTTAAAAAAACATGAAATTCATTATATAAAATCATAAATTTGTCATATTCTATTTTTTCTGCAACTAAAATAACACATTTACATCCAAACAGAAAGTTTAAAAAGGCTTCCATAATCAACTAATGTAGACCTACCTACAGTTACTAAATCCAACTTTTTTAAGTTTCATTTTATATACTTTTCTGTGTGTGTCTATACTTCAAAGCACTCCATTCTCATTTCTGCCTTCATCACTTCATTAAAGTACCATCAGTTAAGGGCATCCATCTCTGCTCGTTCCTACATGAAAGGGATACCTAGCCTTTACCTCGCACTCTCTGAAATCACTGATGTTATTGAACACTGTACTTTCTCATTCATGAAATCCTCTTTTCTGCTGGTGTATAAGGATACTCCTTCCTGTTTGTCCTCATACTTATTCAACACTTGCTGGGCACAGATGCCTACTCCTTAAATATGTGTACTCCTTTACATTCTGTATATTTATAGGGACAAGTCCCTCCATACTATGGCTTCAACTGCCATTTACATGTTGATGACTTACAAATATTTATCTCCAATACAAAGTCTACTCTGGAGTTTGTTCTAGACATGTCATTATTTAATTTTTTTACTTTATTTTTATTGTTGACACTAATAAAGATATTCCCATTTTCTTCTCTTTGCCTGCCCCCACGCATCCCCTGCTGCCCTCTTCTCTCTGGCTATCAGCACATCATTGTCTCTATGAGTTATGCATGTCTGTTCTTCAGTTAATGCCTTCACCTGGATAGCCCACAAATTCAAATAAATCAAAAGCAAACTCATCCTCTTTAAACCTAAATCTGCTCTTTGTCTTTCACATCATCTTTCAGAAAAGACATCTACTTAGTCACTAGAACATCTAGCAGAGTAACATAACACATTAAGCACCTCTTTCTTATAATACTTGTCATACTACAATTTGTTTGTACTAATTTTTATTTCTCACATGATACAGTAATTTCATCATTGATTTCCTAGAAATGGCACCCAATAAAGGTTTGGTGAGTAAATAAAAAAAACTGAGTGTATCTAGTAACACTGATAACTGCAAAAGACTTGCTTTTGGACTGAGTAGCTCACGCCCACTCCACAAGGCTCTGCATCTGTGCAAACATCACTGCATCCAGCATCTAAAACTCCCTGGCACACAACGGGTGTTTAATAAACATTTATTAAATTAAGGGATAAAAGTGGATTTTGAGAGAGCCTATATTTTCCATATCCTTCATAAGAAATCAAAAATCTTAATTACAGCATGCATTAGTTATCCATTACTACATAATAAATTACTACAAAAACTTATTGGCTCTAAACAGCATTAATTATCTCATAGATTCTGTGATTCAAGAATCTGGGGAAGTATATGGGTTCTCTGGCTCTCTGAGCATCTTACAAGCCTCAGCTGAGAATCCTCTTCCTCAGTTTTTTACATGGTTGCTAAAAGAATTCAATTCCTTGTAGCTGTTTGAATGAGAGGTCAGTTTTTCTTGTGCACTTGGCTGAGGCCTCCCTTGTTCATTCTGTTGTTTTTGGTTTGCCACATGGGCAACATGACAGCTTACTTCCTCAGGCCAAGTAAGTAAGAGAACAAGAGAGAAAGCCAGCAGGATGAAAGTCACAATCTTTTGTAATCTAATCACAGAAGTGACATCCATCACTTTTGCAACATCCTAGTCATTAGAAATAAGTCACTAGATCCAAACACACTAAAGGCGGGGCGGGGGGGAATTGCATGAGGTCCTGAACAGCAGAAAGACAGGGTGATTTCAGAAAGCAGTTAGGACAGTATCTAAGCATGATGTGGTGGACAGCTGGTGACATAGCTGTCCTAGGAATTAGGAAGTCAACTGAGCAGAAATACTGGGCCAATGGCCACAACTAGAACTACACTTATATAACTGTCTCAGTCATGTGAGGAAATAGACACCACTTTCCACCATTATTTGTTTTTTTTACGAGGGACAAAAAAAATTCTATCTTCCCTTTTCTCTACCCTCAAAAAGGTCTTTAAGAATGAGATTAGATTAACTTGCTGCCATTTTTTTAAACCCTGTAATCCACATCTAGACTTTCCCATGCCCTTCTCTGTACAGACCAACCACTTATATAAAATGACAGTGGAGTGCTCAGCCCCTTTGCCGATTTGTTCAGTCTGATTTTGAGCTGGACTCAAAGCTGAAGACTAGATGTAGATGCAAAGTTCAATAGCCCTCTGGCTACAACTACCTATGGCTAACTCATAGGTAAATTTCCATCAGTAGTTTCAAATTCCACATCACTTCAAAGGACATTAAAGCTACTTATTTTTGTCTTGCTTAGTAGCCACAGTAGATAAATGAGAATTTATAAACCTGACTCCTGAATGGTGGTTGATTGTAGACATCAACTCAATTATTTGTTTGGTAGAATGTGGACATAACATTAAGATTGGCAACTAATAAAAGTATATGTGGGAATTTAGGGTATAGAGGCATGAATACATGAAGCAGACTGACAGCTGTCAGAGGGGGGACTGGATGAAAGAAGGTAAAAGGATTAGCCAAAGAACATACATGCATGACCCAGAGACACAGAAAATAGTGTGGTGATGGCCAGAGGGAAGGGAGGGTGAGGGGAGGGTGGTAGGCAAAGGGTGGGGGAGGGAAATGGGGACATCTGTAACAGCGTCAACAATAAAAATAAAGAAAAAACTGCTGGTTAAGAGATTTCATAGGCTTCCATATATAGCTTCTACAGCAAAAGCTGATTTTCTGTATATTTAGCACTGGTACAA
>VMDR010033200.1:0-11437 GCA_007922815.1 Macrotus californicus
TTAGTTTCTTGGTTGTCGGACTTCCGTACGGTTCGATTTTCTGTCAGTTCTGGTTGTTTTTTGTTTTAAAATTTGTTGTTGTCCTTCTTTTGGTTGTGCGAGGAGGCACAGTGTGTCTACCTACGCCTCCATCTTGGCCGGAAGTCCCAGAACTTTATTTTTTTATGGCATTGTAACATACATACTAGGTTTGAACCCTATGAAATTACTGTTTCAGTAGGTACCAAATGATTGCCTACCAGTTAGTTATTTCATGGGGCTTTTCTACTCAGAGAGTATAAAGAGATTCTTTTGTTTGTTCTTCTCTTAGGCTTATGGTTTCATTTCTCAAATGTGAGTATTTGATCCAGCTGGTAGGACTCAAACTGAATTTTTTTCCCAGATGGCCACCCATTTGTCCAATACCACTCAATAAACAACCTTTTCTTCACTGATTTGAAATGTTGCTTTTATCATGTACTAAACTGCCATATGTGTTTGAGGTTATTTCTAGATTTTCTTTTTTGCTGTGTTTCTCTGAATGTATGTTTATGTGCTGATACCATGTTTTAAATTTAATTGTTATTATGAAAATTTTCAAATGTACCGAAAGGTAAAGAGAAGAGAATAATGAACTCCCATATTCTTATTATTCGGATTCAGCAGTTAAAATTTTATCGGATTGCTTCACGTAATAATTTTTCATTTTCCTTCCTCCCTTTCTCTTTCTTTTCTTTTCCTTTAGGCTGAAGTATTGAAACCAAGTCCTTGACCTCAGTAGCTTGCCCCTGTGTACTCCAATGTGAGGCTTTAAAGCAAACCAGGCCATTTTCAAACAAAACCACACAATCATTATCACACTTTACAAATTTAAGAGCAATTTCTTGTTACCATCTAACACCCAGTATGTATTCGGTTTTCCTTGTCTTGAAAATGCCTTTTCACAGTTGGTTTGTAAAATTGGTAACCAAATTAAATTCACATGTGAAATCTGTTTTTTATTTTGCATAAGCCTGTTTAACCTCAAGCAGCCTCTCCTCCTCGCACTACTTGTTAAAGCCATGGGCTTGTCGAAGAAACTTAGTCAGTTGGCTGTAGACTGTCCTATTTTTGAGACTTGTGTGTTTGCTTCCTCACGATGTCATTTAACTAGTTCCTTCAGTCCCAGTATTTCCTCTAAACTGGAATTTGGCTCAAACAACTTCATTCTATGGGAGTTTATGTTATTCTGGCAAGAACACTTCAAGGTGCTAACCCTGTTCTTGGCGTAGCATTGCAGCAGAAGTCTGCCGAGTCAGGAATGGTTACCGTGGGTATGAATGTGGAGGGATAGACACTCATTTTCTGGCATCCATTCACCTGTCCTTCTGACAGTTTCAACCACTGATAACCACTGTCTGAGTCAAGTATGGCATCCAGGGTTTTCTTTCTATTCATATTTTCTCATCCAAATGCACCTGTGGAATTCTTTTGTAAAGAATGTTTCCTCATCAACCAGGGCTATTTAGTTTCCCTGAAGTCATTTCATTAACCAAAGCAGGATAAGTTCTTAAGTCTTTCGTTTGCAAACACATGACTCCCTCAAATCTTTGCAATTTGTGCTTGTCTCCATAACTCAGCTGCCTCTCCTAGCCACACTCCTTTTCATCAAGTTGCCATTGCCATTTCTCCAGGCACAATCCTATATTTACTGTAGCATTCCTTTATCTGCTAGGACTTTACAGACCTTGTTGACTAAGCTGGTATTTACTGTGGTTGTCATCGTGGCTGACCAGTTCCTGATTTTGACATCACACTCATGGGGGTGGCCAGCCCAACCTGCTTTTCCCATCAGTCCTGATATGTTGAGGAATGACCTCACAGCTGCTGAGGCTTTCCTCCCAGAATGACTCATCATGTTATAGCAGAAATGCCTGTGTGTTTGGGAGGCTGGTGAAGAGTATGCATGAAGCGAGACCTGCCTGGGATATGGGGAGAAGTACATCCTAGCTGTCTGTCTATCCTCTCTCCATCCATGGGTGTCATGGATGTGAGCCCTCTATGCACTAGGAAGGAGGGTGGGGGAGGAAGCTGAAGGCCCCAACAGGTCCACAATTGATCGAAACCAAAGAGGCACCTCTGCATAGTTGAGCACATTAGGGTGTGTCAGACAAGTGACACCTTAATGAGATGGCAGAGTTCACAGTTGTAGGAGTGGGGGAGGCAGGGCACATATGAGGTACAGACAGGAACTGGGAATTCACAATGAAGGGCCGAAAGAGGTGGAAATTTGTGATGAAGAAGTGCCTCGGAGCTGGTCTGATGCAGCCTTTGCAGACACAGGCAAGTGAGCATGACAGGTCCTTGGGCTCTGGCCCTTAGCTCAACACCCTGCCCCATTCATGCTGACTTTTGGGGACCTGAGCTCTACCCCAGTCCTGCTGTGCCTCTTTCAGGGTCTGATGAAATCCCTTGATGGTGGGTTGATGGTACGGTGGGTCATGGGTAGTAAGCACAGGGTCTCTGACTTCACTGGCCAGAAGAACACACTAGGTGCAGAATGCACACCCAGAAGCCCTCCTGTCCCTCTCTTGAAAGGAGGCCCTTTGCAGCCCGGCCTTCACCTGCACACTCTGTTCCAGTGAAGTGCCTGGCTCAGAATGGGGGCATCAAGAGCTAGAGTTTAGTGTTGTATGGACGAAGGGTTCCAAGTATGCAGGCAGCCTTCTCTGTCCTCCTCTCCCACCAGGCACCCAGCCATGTCTGCTGAATGAGTGACCTGGCACATGCTGCCTGCCTCACAACACATATGCTGAGGCCACAGAGGTGGCCAAACAAGGGGCGACCTGGCCTGGTACACATCTGATTCTATACTGTCATGGGGAGCCTGGAGATGTGGGACCAGTTGCTGGGGCTCTGTTCACTTGGGGGCCCAGGAGTATCCCCTTAGGTGAAGTGTTGAGGACAGCAGCAGAGCAATGGACAAGGGCCCAGAGGCAGGAGAAAATGAGTTTCTTGAAGCTCCCAGGACCTCCTGTCCAAGTGTGTGTGGCAGTACTAGACAAGGATGCAGTCAACTGAGGATTCCTTCCTTGAAGGCTGAGCTGTTCCTCCCAGCAGTGCAGCCTTCATCTCGAGCCACCTGATTCCTAGCCTTGCCCAGCCCTGCCTAGGATCCAGCTGACCCTGAGGCAGCCACAGGCTCTGGCTCTGTGCGAGATGCATCCTCACTCCTGCTTCCCAGGCCCTCACCTAACTTTGAGTTTACATCAGTGATTCTCAAAGTGTAATCCCAGGACCAGGAGCATCAGCATCCACTGGGACCTTGTTTGAAAAACAGATTCTCAGGCACTCCAGACCTTCTGAATCAGATACTGGGGAGGGAGGGGCCACAATGTGTTTTAATAAGCCCTCCAGGGCATTCTATTGCCTGATAAAGTCTGAGAACCACTTCTCAAGACCAAACAGCCCAGAGTTTCAGGCCTGGACAAGAAAAAGATTCTTTCTCTTGGTTCTGGATCTTTCCCAGACCACAGCCTACATTTGTGAGCCCACTAAGTCCTACTGAGTGCCAAGCCCAGAACATTGTCGAGTTAGGACTTGGATGCTCACCACCCTTGGGTCTGGGTGTATATCTGACCACCAGTGGGGCCACAGTGCAGGAACCACCGAGTTCAACATAAAACAGGAGCTTCTTTTTCATCATATTTGCTTTGGTCCCTGGAGAGCTGCCCAGGGGCTTTTGGTGACTCTCAGCATGAGTCACAGAATTATAGGGCAGAAATCTCCCCCAGGCTCGGTAACTGCACCCTTGGGATGGGCCTCAGGGGCTGTTGTCCCTGCCTTCACCTAAAACCCTCTAGGGGAGGTTGGTGGCTGGCCCAGGGCCAGGACATGGGGGAGCTCACTTCCCAGACCATACCTGCCTATCACCCTGACCCACTTGCTCAGTCACTCAGGTGTTGCCAAACCCAGCTACTCCATAGATGAATTAAACTTCCCATAATTGGCATTTAGGAGCTTGGAACCTTGGGTGGGTTTTCAGGACATTCGGGGGCTGTCTCGCTGGCATCTCTCTCCCTGCCTGGGGCAAAACAACACAGGGCAAGAGCCACTGCATTAGAGGGGAACTCTACCTGGGAGACCTTCTTTGAATGGATCTCTTGACAAAGGATCCCTGACTTTAGGTGGAATGAGAGGTAAGGGGCTCTTCTCCAGTTCTACAGAAGCACAAAGTGTGCTCAGAGAGCCTGAGAAGCCCAACAAAAGGCATGCAGTAATAAGGGTCAGAACCAGGACTCAGACTCTGTATGGCTGTCCCCAGAGCCCCAGGCCTTCTCACCAGGCAGACATGAGCCTTGGCCCACAGGGGTTCCAGCCCTCTCTTCCTCCAGAAATATAGGGAGAAGTAGTTATTAAATAACAAGTTAAATTGATGTCTTTACCATGGGATTTGTTTATGTGGCTTCTGAAGCTTTGGAAGGGGAATAGAGTGAACAGAATCTTTTTGGAGGAAAGACTAGGGTTCTCAAACCCCTTGTGAGGGGGACCCTGGGCAGGGCAGCCCAGAGGCAGCCATGGGTCTAGGCCCTGGGAGTGGTGTTGGAGAGGCTGGGACCCCATTCCCGGCAGTGTCCTTCTGATCTGTCTGTTAGTTGGGTAGCCTGGGCACAGGGTGCTGGATATCCCTGAGCAAGAAAGGCAAGTTCAGTGGTGTTACCACAGAGAACACAGTTTTGGCAAAGGAACAAGGTTGAGTCAGACCTGGCAGGTGGGTGGGGAGGTCTTTGTTAGGAGTGGACAGCCTCCCATAAGGTACAGGGAGGTCACTGGGGATATTTAAAGTCCTAAGGCTCTGTCTGCTGACAGAGCCCAGTCTGCAGCTCCTGCCCTTTCCTTACCTGACCAAGGGCACAGCAGTGGCCTCTCATGAAGTATAAGGAGCAAGTGAGTGGATCCTGGATGGATGTGGGCAAGACTTAGCCTCTGCAAGGGGTTTGTGGGGTAGGAGCTCCTGACCCTTCATAGTCCAGGGGAAATCCCAGGTGGGGAAGAGTACATCTGATTCTGCAAAACTATACTTCATTCATACACACACAGAGCAGTGTTTACTGTCCAAGACAACCCCAGCCTGCTGCCCACCACGCCTTTTCCCTTGGATCTCTTCTCTCGTCACCCACAGCGAAGCTCTAGTAGTTTCCACTCCACCACAGATGCCATCCTCCTTCCCTGCCCCTGCCCACCTTAGCCCCACCCCTCTGGGGCTTTGTTTACCCACTGAAGGTGAAGGCCTCCCTGTGCTGCCTCCAGCTCGCTATGTGCCTGGACTCTGAGCCTCACCCTGGGGGCCTGAACCTTAGGAGCTTGTGCCCTGGGCTACTTCAGGTCCAGGGCCTGGAGCTGAAATCCTGGCAAAGACCTGTGTCTCCAGGCCAAGGCCTGCCTGGTCCTTCATTAGCCCCAACCCAGACTGGACCCTGCTCTGAGGATGCCCTGATGAGGGCTGGGCAGCCTCTGTCCCTGCACTGCTGCCTCACAGCCTGCAGCTGTGCCTCATCCAGCCCATACCTCATACAGGTCACCCCAACCTGGCTGTACCTCCTGGCCTCCACCTTCCTTCCCCACAGCTGAGCCACTTACTCTCACCCTGCCACTCCCATAGGGGAACAGTATGCTACAGAGTCTAATGGGAGGTAGCTCCATACCTCCAGAGCAGCAGTGACTTTTGGGGCCTTTTCCATGAGCGAGAGAAAGGACAGGAAGCATCCTCAGGGCTCCTGCAGCCCCTCCTCCCTCTCTCAGTACATGGCTAGGGGACCCCAGAGACAAGCTGGCAGGCTTGTCCTGCTGCTCTGTAGGTGCTGGCGTGGGCTGTGGGCATAGGGGCTCACTGAGGGCAGCCCAGATATGCCCTGTCAGATGCTTGGGGGTAGGGATGGAGGATGTTATTACAGTGATGCCTAGGCTTACATGGGCTTGCTCCATGTGGGGCATGGCAGGCACCCAGCTGTACTCACTCACCCATTCTCTTTATAACTATACAAGGTAGGGATGTTCCATTTCATTTTACAGATGAGGAGACTGGAGAGGTTAAGGGGCTGGCCAGGGGGTGCAGAGGAGAAAGTGGTGCTGTAGGGGAGGGTAGCCCAGCTGTGGTTCTGCAGACAAAACTTGCTCCAGGAGCAGTGGGGCCCCTTAGTGGCCTGGCACCCTTGAACCTGCTCCAGGAGCAGCGGGGGCCCTTGGCATCCCATTCAGAGGTGCTAGTGAGGGGATTACTGAGAGTGGTGGAGGCCTGTTCTAGTTCCTCCTCTGGGCCTGTAAGGCCCAGACGCTGGGAGAGGGAAGGCGCACTCCTGGTCAGATGCAATGAGAGGGTCTAGGAAAGTGCACTGAGGGATTCCAGCAGGCTCTCTGTATACCAGGGGTGTACACTTGATGCCAGGATGTTGGCTTCTATTGTGCTTTCTTTCTGTTGCAGGGGAGAAAGAAGGAAAAGAGATAGGAGCCCCATCAACATGTTCCAGGTGGCTCAAAGCCCTATGGCCAACCCCTGGCGGGTTTGGCTTCTAAGTTTGCTTGTAGCACTGAATAGAGGTCACCCATGAAGTAGCACTGTACATGACTTCTCTGCTACCTTTGCTGAGCGAGACAAGGTGGTCAGACTCCCTTCCTCTTGCTGCCCACACGATGTAGTGGGAGCCACACTCTGAGCCAGGAGGGTCAGCTCAGTGCCCAGGCTCACAGCCTGACTGAGCTCAGGACAAGAACTGTGATGCCTTCGGCTTCAGTTTTCCCACCTCCGAAGTAGACAGACAGCTCCAGCTTTCCCTAAGGTGCACAGAGGCTAAGCACACGATGTTAACTGGACCCATTCACACGTCCCACAGAGACTGACTGCCTGAGTTCCCATGTGGGCTGGTCAGCCAACTTCCCTTGCAGTGCTGCCTGAGTGAGACCAAGTGGTGTTCATCATCCTTTTTGAGGCCTGAGTTCCTTGGCCTACTTGACCATCTTGACTGTTGCCAACAAGGGGCCCTGTGGGCCTTTGGATTGTTTGTTGGGCTCTCCTCAGGGCATGGCTGGTGGGAGGTGCCAAGGATGCCAGGCACAGGCCTTGGTCAGAGATGCCCCAGTGCTGCCTGGGGACTGCCACCTGCCTCTCCTGGCTGCCTGCACTCTGAGACACTGACTCCCCAGTATTGAGCATTCGCTCAGGTCTGGGCCCTCCTCCCTCTCCCTCATGTCCAAAGCTGGGGGGCCAGGAATCAGGAGACCACTCTCCCACATGATCTCCTCTATTGGATAGCTTAGGCAGCATGCAGGTAGTAAGGGTACAGCTTTGCTACTTTCTGCCTTGCATAAGTGGCTGCTCCCCTTTGAGTCTCAAATGCCTCCTCTATAAAAGTAATCCTGTAACTATGTTCTAGCAGGGGTGTTCAACCTGAGACCCACAGGCCACATGCAGCCTAGGATGGCTGTGAATGTGGCCCAACACAAAATCATAAATTTACTTAAATATTATGGGATTTTTTTTGTGTGTGATTATGTGTCGCAATGTATTTAATGTGTTCTTCCAGGGTGGCTCAGAGATACCAAAAGGTTGGACACTCCTATTAGGGCAAGGTAATGCTACACATTGTTGGGACCTGGCCTTCCCCAGTGCCCCAACCTGGTGCAGGTCCCCAGGGCTCCCAACCCCAGGCTCACATGGGCTCACCTAGCTCAGTCTCTCACGGTCTAGGTGCAGGAGTGGGTAAGCCCTGGCCCACCTGGCCGAGTGTGGAAGCAATATATAGCAGGCCTGGCTTGTGTGGCCAGGACAGTTATTGGCTGTGGGCTCCCTGCAGCCAGGTCCACTCTGGGTCACCTCATGAGCAGACTGCTGAATGGTGCTTTCCCCAGGTAGGGGACACAGTGCACAGATGCTACAATAAAAAAGACTGACAGAGGTTGCAGGGAGGTAGAGAAGGGGGAGAAGGAGGGAAGGTTGGAAGAGCCTCACTAATTCAGATGCATGAGGCAGCTTTTAGTGTTGCTTGGCAACCAGAGGAAGAAGGAAGGTTTCAGAGAGGAGTCCAGATTGTGCTGATGCCCCTGCCCCACTCAGGGCTGACCTTCCTGGGGGGGAGTAGGGCGTGATCAGCAGGCAGGCAGAGCTGGGAACGAGGGCCTGGTGGCTACAGGCTCTCCCTTCAGAGCTGTCTTCCCAGAGGAGCCAAGGGTGACAGGGCTCCTGGGAACAGTCACACACCTATCACCTGGTGGTCCTGAGCTAGAGGCTGACCCCACCCCCACACCCAGTACCAGGCTCCAGGTGCTCATGAGATAGGAGTTGGGCTTTGGTATCAATTTTAACTCTGACCAGTGTCCTGTGTCTTCAATAGACTGCTTCACATCTCAGACCTTAGTTTTCACTCCTGTAAAATGGGCCAGTAACAGTCATCACAGGAATTACTGTAAAAAGTAAATGACAGAGTTGTAATGTTTTAATCCCAGACATTCAGTCCTAAAGGGCATGCTGAGTGGGATTGCAGGAGTCAGGGGCTTCATGAGGAGCAGTCCCTGACCCCAGGAGCTTACAGTGTAAGAGAGATGAGGATGACAGTTTCCCCAGACTCTCTCTAGCCTTTGGACAAATTGGGCAAAGGCGCAGCCTCAGACTGTATCAGCACTGGAGTCTGCTGTCCCCCCTCAGCCCACACTACAATCCAGAATATTCCTAGAGGGGTCCAGGCCCAGGGTGATGAGTGAGGCAAGGATGGTGACAGTGGACAGGGGTGGGAAGGAGTGAAACTTAGCAGGTGGCCAACTAGGGGAATGAGGACATCAAAATCAGCCAAAGTGAATGAGTTGGTGGTGCAGGCAGGTGTGGGCTCCTGGGAGAAGCCTATGGCAGGTCAGTGATGTTGGGAGGATTTTCTTGCACCCCAATGCACTTCCCTCTGTGTCACTTCCACCTCAGCCAAGCCAGAGGACTAGGGCTGGGCTTTCCTCTGCCTGCGACGTCCCAGAAGGATGCTGGAAACCCAAGGACCTCTTGGTTTTCTCTCCAAATGCCTGAAAGTTTGGCGGCCTGAGCCCAGAAGGAAAGTCCCCAACTTTCCCTGCTGTGCTCTGTGGCCAGGGCTACTGGGGAGCAGAAGCCTCTAGTGGTATTGGGGTTGGCCCTCGGGCTCAGAGGCTCACTGTCCCATCTGTATGAGGCAGTGACACCAGCCACACCAGGGAGTCTCATGTGGTAAGACCCTAAAGAGGACGTGCCACGTGTCACTTGTGTCATTGTTCATATGGCCCCTCCCTTTAGCCATGATTTCAGTCTCCAGGGAGAACCCCTGCTTGAAGGTCATCCCATAGTGACCTCGTGCTATAATGCTTCCAGACCTGCTTTAGCAAAAAAGTACTTTGCTTAGTAAACACAGTCTTATGGAGGGGCAACACCAAATTGCCCGCTGAGCAGGGCCACCTGATTGACCTCCCATCCCCACCATCCAATCCTGCTGCTTTGGCCCAAGAGACTTGGTGTAGTGTGACAGGGACATGAAGGTGTCAGTTCCAGGTCCGCCTAGAAGCAGAAGCCAGAAGGACTAGACTGGCTGTATAAGAAAGAGAGGGAGATGGAGAGTCACTGTGAGCCCTGAGATGAGAGTATAACATAGGAAGGACCAGATGGGAGGACTGCAGATCACAGACTGCTACCTGGGAAGTTTGGGCTAGGCCCACAGAGCCCGAAGGAAAGGTACCTGTTAGGGTAGTCTGCACTTGGCAGGAGGGGCCTGGGGATGGATGGCCCAGTGCCCTGCCATGAAAGCAGTCCAAGGACTTCCGGCCAAAATGGAGGCATACATAGACACACTGTGCCTCCTTGCACAAGCAAAAAAAGGACAACAACAAATTTAAAAACAAAAAACAATGAGAACTGACAGAAAATCAAACTGTATGGAAGCCCAACAACCAAGGAGTTAAAGAAGAAATATTCATCCAGACTGGTAGAAGGGGTAGAGACGGGCAGCAGGGCAGAGAGGACTCCTGGCAAGACTGCAGCTGGCGGACCCAGTGAGGCAACAGATTGTGGACTGGGTGGTCCCACATTCGTGTGCAGATAGACCAGGAAGAACAACCTGGGAGTGAGATACACTGCACAACCCAGGGTCCCAGTATGGGGAAATAAAGCCTCAAACCTCTGATTGAAAACACTCGTGGGGGTTGAGGTGGCAGGAGAAACTTCCAGCCTCACAGGAGAGTTCATTGGAGAGACCAACAGGGTCCTACAATGTACACAAAGCTACTCACCCAGGAATCAGCACCAGAAGGGTCCAATTTGATTGTAGGTAGGGGAGGAAGTGACTGAAAACTGGCAGAGAGCAGAGCAAGAGACATTGTTCCCTCTCAGACCCTTCCCCGACATACAGCATGACAATGCAACATCATGGGTTGCCCCGCTCTGATGAACACCTAAGGCTTCGCCTCTTACTACATAACACGTGTGCCAAGACAAAAAAAAAAAATAGCCCAAATGAAAGAATAGATCAAGGCTTCAGAAGAGATAGCCAACCTATCAGATGCACAGTTCAAAACACTGGTAATCAGGATGCTCACAGACTTGGTTGAATTTGGTCACAAATTAGATGAACAAATGAAGGATACGATAAGGGAAATGAAGGAAAATGTACAGGGAACCAACAAGGATGGGAAGAAAAACGGGACTCAAATCAATGGTGTGGACCAGAAGAAAGAAAGAAACATTCAACCACAACACAATGAAGAAACAAGAATTCAAAAAAACGAGGAAAGGCTTAGGAACCTCCAGGATGTCTTTAAATGTTCCAATATCCGAATCACAGGGGAGCCAGAAGGAGAAGAGGAACAGAAAGGAATTGAAAACTTATTTGAACAAATAATGAAGGAGAACTTCCCTACTTTGGCAAAGGAAATAGACTTCCAGGGAGTCCAGGAAGCTCAGAGAGTCCCAAAGAAGTTGGACCCAAGGACGAACACACCAAGGCACATCATAATTACATTATCCAAGATAAAAGATAAAGAGAGAATCTTAAAAGCAGCAAGAGAAAAGGAGTCAGTAACCTCCAAAGGAGTGCCCATCAGACTGTCAGCTGATTTCTCCAAAGAAACCTTACAGGCAAGAAGGGGCTGGCAAGAAGTATTCCAAGTCATGAAAGCCAAGGACCTACATCCAAAATTACTCTATCTAGCCAAGCTATCCTTTAGAATGGAAGGGCAGATAAAGTGCTTCCCAGATAAGGTCAAGTTCAAGGAGTTCATCATCACCAAGCCCTTATTATATGAAATGTTAAAGGGACTTATTTAAGAAATAGAAGAAGATCAAAAACTATGAACAGTAAAATGACAACAAACTCACAGTTATTACAACTGAACCTAAAACAGAAACAAAAACAAACTAAGCAAACAACTAGAACAGGAACAGAATCACAGAAATGGAGATCACACGGAGGGTTATCAT
>VMDR010033201.1:0-11451 GCA_007922815.1 Macrotus californicus
GAAAAGCAACAGAAAAGCTGTGGCTGAAAAAAAAGAATTCACTAAGTTTTTAATTAAACACAAAATTAACACAAAACTCAAAATATAATGGAAGGCCATCTTTTTAATAGCAACAAAAAAAGATGAAATACCTAGTAACAAAAATTAATCTGTACTATATGAACAGCATATTTTTAGGAATATTCCTAAATCATTTCAAAATGCTTTTGTATACATTTATAAAACATATACATTTATCTATACAGTATCTTAAGATGTCAAATGTCCCTTTAAAACAAATAGACAAGATGATCCTAAAGTTAAAACAGAAAAGCAAATGGGCAAGAATAGTCAGGTATCGTTTAAAAACATTTAACACAATGTAACTGAAGCACTTTGCTGCTGGCACATCACCAAAATGAGAATACTTAATTTAATGCCAATTTCAGCCCCTCCCAGGAATGGAATCTTAACCCAGGCATCAGGAATGACCTGGTGAGCACTAGCGCCGTAATCTGCTTGGTAGACCCCTGTGACCTTGCCACAGACAATGTGCTGTTTGCTAGTTAACATCTTGACCCACTGTGTTCTACCTGTCTTTCATTTTTGTACAGCTCTTCAGAGCTCCTTTCTATCTGATAGATGGAATGCTGCCCAATTCGTGACTCACTGAATAAGGCAGTCTTTAAAATGCACTCCAGTTTTGCTTTTTAACAGTACAGAGTAAGCATCATAATAGTGTTGTGGTGTGTATATGCACGTGTGCATATATACCAGTACACACGTACAGATGAATAATGACAGGAAAGAACAGACTAATAATGGCTGCCCCTGCAGAATGATTCTGGAAGGCTAGGCACAGGTAAGGGGGAAGCTTCTATTGCAGACCCTTCTGTACTTTTTGAATTTTGATCAAAACAATGGAAGATTAATCAATCACAAATGGTTAAGAAAAACAAAATGGCTCCACCTACCATACCGTACAGCATCCTAACCCTAATGTAAAAGAAGGAATCAGCCAACCCAAAGGAACTGCACTTCTCCCTCCCCTTCTCCCCATCTAGGCAACTGTATCATTTTTAGTTCTTTTATATTTACCTTGATTAGAAGTAATCTGTTGGGACCTCTGTTTTCTTGAACCATAAATTTACCGTGTTTCAAGGATATCTATTATGAAAATGAAGAAATAAGGGCCCAGATTTTCCCCATGATTTCCCCCTCTGACAGCTCTTGTCAGATTACTCTTTGTGTTTATATATTTAATAATTCATCCATGCATGTTTCAGCTAGAAGTTGAAAACTCAAAAATGGCATTTATGACGTGAGACCACCCCAGAGGCAAGGAGTGTGCCTAGCCCAAAGAGTGAACGGTGATGCGGTACCAGTGCGACTCTGTCTTATCACTAAGATAAACTTTCTCATTACATGATTTGCATGAATCCAGGTCCTTAAAGACGTTTTCCTAGAACTCTGATGCTGTTTTCAGTTTGGACCATATGCAGAGCTGTGGTCTGAGATTTCCTTTGTTTCCAACCCTGTTTAGGTCCACCACTCAGATCTCCAGTCAGTCTCCCTTTTACTTAGTTTCCTGACTTGATTTTCTCAGGAGAATGCTGGGAGACAAACTTGCTGTGTCCTTGCTTGTCTGGTTTACTTTGCATTTATGTTTATTAGTTTGGCTGTTTATGTATTTTAAGTTCAAAATCATTTTACTCAAAACTTCAATGGCGCTGCTCCATAGTCTTCTAATTTACAGCTCTAACGTCCGAGGCCATTTTGTAACTAGCTTGTTTTTTTTTTTTTCCACAAAACTTTTGAAATCTATTCCCGTGTTTTTCTATTTCACAAGAACATATCTAGATGTGAGCCCATTTTTATATTTCCTGCCAGGACTCAGTGAACCTCCTTCCTCAGAAGACGTGATGTCCTTCTGTTCTGGGAAATGTTCCTCACTTACTTCCTACATTGTATCTTCCCCTCCAATGTTTTTTTCTCTTTTGCTCTCACTTTAACTAAGAAGAATTTTTGTTAAGGAAATAAGCCAGATGATCTTACAATGCAACCCAACAGTCCCCACCCACAGTGCACTGTTCCACTTCTGTTTCTGGTTAGTTTTCCTGGCAGTGGCCTCTGCATCAGAGTATCATTTGTTTTCTGATTACTCAATTTTAATAGAGTTTTTTAATGGCTACAACATCTTGAAACTCTGAGGGCACTGATTCAGATTTTAAAGTTCTTTGTTCTTCCCTCACGTCTAGGGTAGAGGTGGTAAACTTTTTGTAAAGGCTTTGTGGGCCACATACAGTCACTGTCATGTATTCGTTATGGGTGAAACAGATCAAGGAAGAAGGGAGTTTTAAGAAATAGTTCAGTGTAATGAGGACAGAAATATATTTAGCCCTGTGGCAGCTAGGGCCGTTACAGTCTAAGTGTGGGGTAGAAGCAGGTCCAGTGGGGTGCAGTTGGTGGTAGCTTGAATCAGAGGCAGAGACAGGGAGAGGTTCTCTGGATGATGAAATGAGCACGTTTACAGGCAGAAAGGGAAGAACTTGAATATGGGAAAAAGGAGGAGTAACAGATGGGTCAAGTTTCTACAAAGATAGGATAGAGTCAATTCAAAGCCCAGGGTGTGTGCGCGCATACATGTACTTGTATGTGTGTTATTTGTATGTGTGCGTGTGTATATTTGTGTGTGTTTATATATATTTGTGTGCATGTGAGTTCTTGCTAAGAGGTCATTATGTAAAGGGAGGTACAGATGTGGATAAATGTGAAGTAACAGGATAAAAGGCTGAGGATATTTTTAAGAGTTTCCATTATCAGTAATCTGGGAATCAAGGTCAACTGCTAAGTAAATGGACACACTGTTCTGCGTCGGCTTCGGCTTCTCAGCAACAGAACTAGCGAGAGTTGCAAGGTGCTGAGTCAGCAAAGAGAAAAGGTTGTGGGCTGGAACTCTGAAGTCAGAAAAGCCTGGTTCTGTCACTATCTTGGTGCCCCTAAGAAAATTACTTACATTCTGTAAACTTGGTTTTCTTATCTTTTAAAAGGAGACAGGAATGCTAGTCTGCTCATGAGGTTGTTCTTAATGCATATGAAGGTACTTTTAACATGTGCCATGTGCCACAACAGGTGAGTGGCTATTAATGCATATTACCAATATATAGTGCAATTCTTGGTTAGGAAAAACAATTTTGGTATAAATCTGAAATCTGTCCAAAGGAGGGCAGGAAAGTATGGGAAAAGGGAATAAAAAATGGAAATAAAATGATCTAAGACTCCAACTAAAACGTAAAGATTTTCAGACTGGATGAAAAATTAAGACCAAAGTATACATTAACTATAATAAAGGCATTTAAAAATGAAAACGCAGATGGGTTAAACTAAAAGATGAAAAAGATCTACCATGCAAACTAATCATAAGAAAGCTGGAGTGGCAATACTAGTATCAAGGAGATTTCAGGACAAGGAGTATTTCCAGAGATAAAGAGGATATTTCATAAAGATCAAAGAAGTATTCATCAGATTTAACCCTAAATGTAGAGCCTCTAGTTTCAGAGCTTGAAATACATGAACGTAAAAAATGACACATCTGAAAAGGGCCACAGACGCAGAAAAGTCCGTAATTGTGTTTGGAGATTTCAGTTCTCCTCTCTGAGTATACTATAGACAGAAAATCGGGACGGGCACGAGCATTATCAACCAATCTGACCCTGGGAATTAAAGAATACGAAACTCAACAAGAGCAAAACATTCTTTCCCAGTGCATGGGAACACCGACCAATGTAGGCAGACGGCGGCATGAAAGAAGTCTCAGTATATTTAAAAGGACTGAGATTATAAAGAAAAGTACTCTGACTACAAGGACATTAATAGAAATGTAACAGAAGTCTTTCTGTTAACTGGTAAATAACTAAGTACTTGAAATTAAGCAATTCACTCCTAAATAAATAATCCAATAATTCTAATATAGGTAATATAAGCAAATAACACACTTATTTTTAAAACATTTTATTTATTTTTAGAGGGGAAGAGAGAGAGAAACATCAATCAGTTGCCTCTCGCGCACACCCCACTGGAACTGGGGACCTACCTGGCTGTCAATCCAGGCAGGTGCCCTGACTGGGAATCGAACCAGCAACCTTTTGGTTCATAGACCAGCACTCAATCCACTGAACCACACCAGCCAGGGCATAAATAACACACTTTTAAATAAATAACCCATGAGTCAAAGAAAAATCACAAGGAAAATTAGAATATATTTTGAATTCAATGAATAGGAAAATGCAACATACCACAAATTTGTGAGAATTCTCTTGGAAGAAAATGTATAGCTTTAAATGCTTACATTTAAAAAGATGAAGGTTTAAATACAATGACCTAAGTATCCACCTTAAAAAGCTAGAAAAATAAGAGTATTTTGAATCCAAAGTAAACAGATGGAAGAAGATAATCAAGGTAAAAGTAGAAATCAAAGAAACAGAAAACGGACAGGGAGAAATCAGTGACACCAAAGCTGCAGGGACAGAACGCAGCCGGGCGGCCCCGGGGCAGGGATGGGGTTAGCCGCAAAGGCCCCCAGGAGCCTTACGGATGTTTTCTGCCTTGACTGAGATGGTGGTTTCGTGGGTGCACATGTTTGTCAAACTCATGTCACTGTACATCCAAGACAGTATGTTTACTGTATATCAACTAGCCTTGATGAAATTGACTTGACAGTCAGGTGAGGGTTACAGGAAAAAAGAAAGTGAACAGGGCACTTTGACCTGGCTCCACCCGGAGATAACACGGGCTCCTGGATGGAGGCTTTTTGTCCTTGGAATCCTGGTGATTGTGATCTTTCTTAACCTTTTTTTCTTGGTCCTAAACTTTTCTTTTTCTATTAATAACAAAC
Source organism: Macrotus californicus (assembly GCA_007922815.1). Taxonomy (NCBI): domain Eukaryota; kingdom Metazoa; phylum Chordata; class Mammalia; order Chiroptera; family Phyllostomidae; genus Macrotus; species Macrotus californicus. The sequence goes on from VMDR010033201.1 coordinate 4,874, forward strand.
AGCCAAAGTAATGATGTTAATGCTACCATGTGACCGTCATAACAAGTATTAATACCATCTATGTCTTAATTTGAGCCCGTCTGAAGATGCCCTGCCCCACCCTAACTTTCCATCCCAGTCTGCTCAGCCAGAAGAACGGGGTTTTGACGCACCCGCCCACTGCTGACCTCTGTGTTGGACGGTCAGCGCGGAGCCACTGTGAAGTCCACCTCCTCCCGAGTTCTAGTCACTGTCACAAACGCTGACGTGGCTTCACGCTGACTTCACTCCCCGCTCTGTGTCTTCGTCCACTAAGCTCTGGTTAACCACTTTCCATTTTTAAACAGGCAGAGGCCCTAGGTAACATCACCTCAGACCCCAGGCTTCACAGACAGCAGCCCGGTGAGTGTGTGAACTGGAAACATGAGCATGACTGAAATTACCAAGTTTCTCATGCTGCAAAAGGTGTGGAACTATTTATTTAGTCTGCTCTCTAAGAAAGCAAAAGTTTTGGTTCTTTTTTGGGAGACCCGTTTGCATAACATCCTAAAAGGAAGATGACCATGGTTTAAGTATTTCAAAGAATTACCAGAGATGTGCACAAGACGTGTATAAAAGATGTTCCCAATGGCATTAAATAGCAAAAGTGTAAGAAATCTAAATATCCTAAAGAAGAAGGCTGATTTAAAAAAAATTATTGTATGCGAGTCTTTTCTATTTTTTCACTTTGTTTTTCAATTACAGTTGGCATACAATATTATTAGTTTCACACGTACAACATAGTAATTAGACACCGAGATGCCTTACGACGTGATCATCCTGATTTAGTACCCACCTGACACCACAGTCATTTCAGTATTATTGACTGTATTCCCTATGCTGTACTTTACATTCCCATGATGATTTTTTAACTCACAGTTTGTACTTCTTAATTGTATGATGGAAGTCTTGCTTCTTCTTCCCACTTGTTAGCATATATTTCACTTGAAAGCTTACTGTTTTTTATTTTTCTGATGTTATTAATACTATTCTTACACTTATCAGCCATGATTTACTTGCCTTTTGTATCATTAATGGACAAGTTTGGCCACTGGGCACGTTCTCAGGTTAGCTCCTGTGTCCCTATGACAAGCCCATCCTTGTTTTCTAAGCATGTCCTTACTTGTTCTGGCTCCACAAGATGCTCCGAGCTCATCTTGTATTCTCCCTGCCCAGGCTTGGAATCAAGTTATCCTAAGTACCTGGTTCCCCTTATTGGAGGGCAGTATTTATAATCTATTATCTGGATCATTGCTGCTTCTTGACCTTCTCACTGGACAGTTAGGAGACAAGTGTGTCTAACCCAGGTACACACATAGAGCTCTGTTTATTTCAGAATCTATATTTTAAACACACTCACATACATTCCAGTATCACAGCATTCATTCACACCTTCCCCTTTTCCTGTAGCTTCTTCTGCAGTGGGAAATCTGTGAAATCTCTACATACTGATAGAACACTGATAGACACAGTTTCAGAAATGCTAATCCATACCACCATGAGAACAAATTTACTGACTAGAGGACAGTGTCCATACAGCTCTCTGTATTTTGGCTTCTGAGTACCCAGTCAAAACACAAACTGACTAAGGGCAGCTCCTTCTCTCCTGTATCTTTCAATATGGTCATGTGGCCCATTCCTTATGTTTGTTACAAACTACATTCTACCTGGTGATGGAGGAGGGCTCTTGGATACTCAGGATCACCAGAAAAGCAACCAAGTGGGTCCTAGAGCATACTAAGCCTGAAACATCGCTGAAGGCAAAAATGACAAAACTAAAGCTGTCCTACTTCGGGCACATCATGGGAAAGTAGGGTTCTTTGGAAAAGACAATTGCCCTGGCTGGTGTGGCTCAGTAGACAGAGCGCTGGCCCACAGTCCAAAAGGTTGCCAGTTTGATTCCCAGTCAGGGCACATGCCTGGGTTGCACGCCAGGTCTCCAGTTGGGGGCATGTGAGAGGCAACTGAGTGATGTTTCTCTCTCTCTTTCTTCCTCCTTTCCCCTCTCTCTAAATAAATTAAAAAAAATTTTTTTAAAGACAAGACAACATTGCTGTGGAAAACAGCAGGGAAAGAGTAGGACCAAATATGAATGGACTGCCTCCACAAAAGAAGCCACAGGCATAGGAGTCTCCAGGAGCTGAGCAGGGCCGTTGAGGAGGACAGGACATTGTGGGCATCACTTATTCGTAGAGTCATCAGAAGTCAGAGCCAATCCAACAGCACGTAACAACACCCTATCTGAGGTCCACTCCCCACCCCTACACCCTGGCTGAATGTGTTTTAAGAATTAACATACAATAAAATTCAGTCTTTGTAGTGTACATTTCTGTAAGTTTGACAAATATTCAGAATCCCTACCCACCACCCAATTCCTTACAGAACACCTCATTCACCCCAAAAACTCTTTCTTGCTGACCTTTGTAGCCAACTGTTCCCCACACCCCTAAACCCCAGCAATCCCTATAGTCTTGCCTTTTTTCAGACTGCCATATGCATGAAATCACACATGTGCCTTTTGGGAGCTGGTTTTCCTTACTTCACAAAATGCATTTAGGATTCACCCATGTTGTTGCATAAATCAGTAGTGCGTTCTTATTGGTGAATATATTTCATTGTTTTGATGTACCACAGTTTATTTAGCCATTCATTAGTCAGAGTTCACCTGAGTTCTTTTGCAGTTTGGGATGACTATGAATAAAGCCACTATAAACTTCATATACAGGTTTTTATGTGAACATAAGTTTTCATTTCTTTTGGTTTAATATTAATTTTATTTTTAAAGCAAGTTGATTACAAAGATCATGAAAAAATAGACAAGCAAGAATAGTTACAAAAACACTTAAAGAGAAAAGTGAGGGAGCTAGCCCTGCAGACAAAACCTCTGTAACATTAAAAGTGTAGCATTTGAACTCCATAAAAAGTCGTAAAATAAAGTCAAGTATGTCTCAAACTTAGTACAGGATAAGGGTGGAATCTCAAACCAGTGGGCAAAAGGTGAGGTTTTTAGCGAATAGAATTAGGATAACCAGGGTCCTATATGGAAAAACTGCAGTCCATTCTTTGCAGTACTCAAGATAACAAATCACAGATACTACAGATGTAAAGAATGAAATTATAAATGTACTGGCAGAAAGTACATTTTATTTTAAAAAGTATACTTTTTATAACCTTGGACTAGGAAGAACTGTCCTACCTATGACTCAAAATCCAGAAGCCATGAGGGCAGAGTGATAAATTCAATCATGTTAAAAAAAAAAATAACTTGCAAAATACTAACATTCCATAAGCAAAGTAAAATTTCAAATGACAAGCTATTTTAAAAATGGCATACTGACTTTAAAAATGTAACATATATCACAAGTATCTCTATAATCCAACAGAAAATTGAGCATAAAATGCAGGTTATTTGTTGAAAAAGTAAGGCAAACAGCTCTTAAACACATGAAAAGAAGCTCATTCTCACTCATACGAAAAATGAAAATTAGAACTACAGAGGTGTTAACTTCTTGCCTACCAGATTGGCCCAATCTAAAAATGCGACAACACTCGAGGCGAGGGAAAACGGGCTCTCTGGTACATGCACTGTTGGTGGCAACGACAGCCCACACAGAGAAATGTCACCAAGTTCTGTGTACCTGAGGTCTGCACTACCAAAGGCAGGACAATTTTCACTTCAAAATGATAACCACAAAGAATTTCAAACACATAAACTACATAAAAATTCATGGTAATACATTTAAAAATGTATTTTTAAAATGTTATGGTTCACTTTTTTTAAATTAGTAAACTTTACTTTACAGAGCAGTTTTAGGAAGAGCTCACTGCAAAACTGACAGGAAAGTACAGAGTTGCCTATGCCCCCTGCACCCCCCCCCCCCTCCCAACACACACACAGCCAACTCCACTACCAGCTGCTACCAGCAGAGTGGGACCTTTGTTGATAAACCTACATTAACACATTTTCACCACTCAGAGTCCATAGTTTACATTAGGGTTCACTCTAGGTGATGTGGTTCACTTTTGGAAGTCGCTTGGGCACCATCAAATCATTATCCTGAAAACAGATAAATAAAAGAATCACAATCAGGCACTTAACCTGCCTGTATCCTGCCTTTGTAGGGGATGGGGCCAGCCAACATCTCTAAAGTGGGCCAACCAGATAATAAATGCTCCCTGATGCAATGCAGTCAGAAATCTACAGCACGGCTTTGAAGGCACCTACAAATAATCCAAGGATCTTGTTGAAATACAGGTCTGATTCGGGGGGCCAGAGACTGAATTTCTAACCAGCCCCCAGCAAACCACGGCCACAGCTGCAGTCCCACACTTCATGCTGAACAGTGAGAGTCTAGCACTACTAATGAAGCATGCTAGCTGAGGGAAACGAGCCCGATCTAATCAAGCCTCTTGATCAACTACCAGCTTACTGGAGTAAAGAAAAAGATGACCATTCAAGGAATCAATCAGCTCAGTCCAAAATGTGGGGTATCCTATTGCACAAGTGACCCAGTTTCCCCAACAAATAAGTGGCATACAAAAGGTGGGAGGGGACTTGAGACATATTATCAAAGGCAATGTACAGACCTTGCTGGATCTGATTTGAAGCAACTAACTATAAAAAGCTGTTTCTGACACAAGTGGGGAAATGTGAACATAGACTAAAAACTAGCTACTGAAGAATGACCAGGTTTTGTTTTTATATTACATGAGATAATGGCATTGTTGTTATATAAAAAGAGTACATGAAAAAATATGATGTCTCAGTTTGTTTTATAATATTCAAGCAAAACAAAACAAGTGAGGAGGAGAGAATAAATCATAACAATCAACAGGATTAATGTTATTATTCCACTTTATTTGCAGTTTTCTTTAAAACTTTTTTACAAAACAAACAAAAATTACAACTCTATTCAAAATTACTAATTTTGTTCACCAATTCTCAAGAAAAACTGTAACTCAGAGCAAAAAGAAAAACAGGCACAGACTGCTTACTAGCCGGTTCATCTCAATTTTACCTCCTGCCAACTATTAGTTTATCTGACCGAGATACTGAGCTTATATATAAATTACCACACCCTCGTAGGGGCAGTCTTCAGCTTTGAAGCTTAATAGTTATTTCAGATACAAAAAGCCCTTGCTTTTAAATTGTAAACTTGTCGCTATTCATTATTACCAAAGCAATGTCTAAGTTTTACTATTCAGCTCTAATTAACTCTGAAACAAATCTTTCTATTGCTTACTGCCCTCCTGGCTTAATGGAAAAAAAAGTCTCCCTTCCCCGACAGAATTCAGAAGATATGGAGTCATTCCTTGTGTTTGGTTTTCCATGTCTTCTGTTCAATCGGCAATAGACCAGCCTTGGCCCATATCAAGGATTCAACAACAAACCAGACAATAAAAATGCACCGTATTACTTTATCATACTCTATAAAACTGTTGTATCACAGAATGTTTGCTCTCATTTCCAGTCTCTCCTCTTCCATTGCTATGGCCTGCCCTACCGCTGACGCAAGCCACTTTCCGTCTCTAATGAGGGTGTCACAGGAAGAGGAGACAATTACAAAGCCCGCCCTGGGCAAGGAGTCTAAGTGGCACACAACAGAAATGGGCACTGACTAATCCCAGCAGAATAAAGGCTGAAAAGATGGAGCAGCTCACAGAATTTCCAAAAAGGATGCAGAACAATGTCAGGGAAACAGCAGGTACATGGGAGCAGCGAGCACCACGGACAAAAACACGCTGCAAACCCAAACTGCTGATGACCCAGGGGGTTTCAGCACTCCACCGCTGCCTCCAGAAGCTCCACTTTGCTAAGGCTGCAGCTGCTGTCACCACCAAACACCAGATTCCTGAGGGCACACCAGTAGCTTTCCTGTGCAATCACTAGCTCCTGCTGCAGTCCGACAGGTTCAGAACTCGGCTGCTAGGAAGACTGGGAAAGGGACCATCTGGTTTTTTAGCTTCTACCAGGGGCTCTGTCTACCACCCGCATTCACAAAGGGAAAAATTCTCCCAACACAGGAAGAAGCTACAGACAGAAAAGACAACTAAGAGATTTTTTTGTTCCTATACTCAAGACTATTTGGTAGTTTGTCATAAGAATGTTCAGGAGAAAACGGAAATATTTTAGAATTTCTCCAGTTACGTCTGAACTTAACACTCTGCTTCACAGGAACTACCCAGGCTGAAATAACATTTTCACGTAGTGGGCCAATACCATGTATTAACACATTGCGTACCGCATAGAAATCTCTAAGACATACGCCGGGGACCGCACGTTTTTCGGCAAACTGCACGTTATTTAAATCATCATAACTACAGATCATAATGTACTTTAGGTGTTGTTTTTCAATAATTGTAACATTTTTATTTACAAAAACAATTAAACAACTAATTAAACAAAGTTCCTAGTACTTTTTTAACGTATGGTACTGTGTAAAACATTTTCCTCTATGAAGAGGGACCAAACAAAATTTACATAAGTATCTAGATTCGCTCCTTTTTCCATGGGTGGCACAAACTCTGCAGGCTCTCGTAGGAAATTTTTTCTTTCCACT